>PVJD01008283.1:0-74215 GCA_004026545.1 Mormoops blainvillei | reverse complement strand
TTAGCAATACACATGAATGCTGTTTTCACAAGCAAAATACACTATCTCCAAAATCTTGCAGATATTACTACAGCCTTATTGACAGGAGATATCTCACAGGAAACCTAAGAAATTTAAAATAAGTAGGATGGAGAGTTAATGACAGTGACATTTCTCACAGTATTTAAAAATTGAATTATTTGAATATAACAAAACCCCAGGCAAATGATTTATTCAAGTTAATGATCAGTGACACGGTACTATGAAAAAACTAAAAGGGAATTGCTGACATAGACCATGCATGGTCCAGAAATGCCTTGAAAGTGAAAGTCACAAATATCCTCAAACCTAAATGCTAATGAAAAATGCTCTGGGCACGAAAATATACACTTGACTCATTCAATTGTAAATGACATTTTGGCAAAAGTAATTTCTGTACATGAAATTCTTGCTTAGAGTGGAGCAGTTCATAGAAAATAACACAGAAATTCAAGTTGGAAGAAATTAGAGTAATTGGAGGATTTTTGTTTTTTATCTGCAGAAAGATATAATTTAAATTTGTTTTTTCTCTGGGGTCAAGTGAACAAAAAAAGGGAAAGAATTCATGGACATGGGCAACAGTGTGGTGATTGTGGGAGAGGGGAGTGGGTAGAAATAGCAGAGGGTAGGGAGGATGAATGGTAATGAAAAATTACAATACAATAAAATATAGATAGATCAATTTCCCCTCCATTAGTTCCCTTTCCCCCCTTCCTTTGTTTTTTCCCTCCCTCCTTTCTTCCCTTTTTCTTTGTCACTTTCTCTTCCTCCGTTAAGTGCTACACAGCTTGAGCCCTGAACATGTAACAATACAGCTTAAAAAGACATTTTTGAAAACTCAGAATATTCTAACATTAGTTTGCTTGTCCATTAAGCAAACATAACCGAGTACAATATTACAAAGAAATAACTGGTCAATTTTTTCTGAGATGGTTTACAAGATAAAATAAGAAAGGTCATAAGTTGGTATTCACAACATGAGCAGGTCATTTCAAGATAAATATAAGCAAAAAGAAAAAAAAAAGAGGTTTGGAACATTGTGGTACACTCACACCAAATTATTGTTGGTCATTACAGATTATTAGAGGAAGGAATCTGTAAATCAAGTTAGCCACTCAAGGAAGTGCCTAATTAAAGGAGACTTTGTATACTATTTTAGTACTTGCACTTCAGACTATAGGAAATATAGAAGCAATGGTTAATGAAAACATAATGGTTAGAAATGACAGGTCTTTCTACAGAATTCCAAATAATATAGATTGTCTCTTCTTGAGAGGGGACTGGACTAAGCGGCTGGCTTCCATATAATAGAGCATAAAAAAGGGGGAAAAAAGCGACATTATACTAGAAAAAAATAGGCAAACATAACAATCAAGCAATAAAGGTTAACATTACCAGTGATAATTCATGTTAATATTATTAACATTCTGATACAGTGTAATGAGAAGGTCATTCCACTTCCATGTTAATGTTTCCCCCAAATGTACTCAAGTCCAGTCATGATAAGACATAAAAAATTGATAGATATTTTACAAAATGTCTCACTAGTGTTTTTAAAAGCTGTCCATGCCAGGATAAAAAGGAAAGCCTGAGATTTAGCCACAAATTGGTGGAGATTAAGGAATTTGATAGCTAAATGGAATGTAGTATTCTATATAGAATTCTAGAACAGAAAGATGATATTATTAAAAAAATTATAAAATCTTAATAAAAATTTTAGTTAATACCAATGTGCCAATATTAATTTCTTAATTTTATCTAAGATACTATGTGCCATAATTGCATAATTTAACAATAGGGGAAACAACTAATTGAAGGGCGTGAGTACTCTCTGAACTACCTTTGCTATGGCTGGTGCAAAGCAAAATTATTCCACAAATAGAATTTAAAAAAGAAAAAGAAGAAAAATACTATGGAAGCCAAGCCAACAGCAAAAAGGACTGGTGGCTTGGTAGCCAGTTAGAAAAGTTATAAGGTTTCACTAGGCTGTGGATGAGGGATGGAGACATGAATGAGAAGATGTGAGAGAGGAGACATCCATGATATAGCACTTGGAGCCTGATTAAGTGTGGAGAGTGAAGATTGAAATTTAATCTTTGGTCACAGTCGATCAGCCTCTGGTTGTCTGGGCAGGTACAGGATAGAAAAGGGAAGCCTTCTAGGGAGACAGGTTGATAACTGTTGCCATTTAGATACAATTTTTCCTTCTGTATGATATCCATTCAAAGCTCTCTAGAAGGTATCTTTAAATATAATCCTGAAGTTTAGAAGATATTGGTTGTCAACCAGTCTACAAATGGAAGTTTAATGCCCTAAGAACTGGATGATGAGCTCACTCAGGAATAGGACTAAAAAGATATGGAAGTCAAGAACAAATACCCTAGTGACCACCACTAATAAAAAAAAAATGTAAAAGACCTGAAATCTATCATGTTGAAGGCAGGAAACAACCTAAGGGCAAGTGTATAGTATACAAAAATAAAAAAATTAAATTATACAGTATTCCTTGGCATAGGAAAAGTCATGAGAGTTTAGCTTTATGGTAGTGAAATTTAGGGATAAAAACATAAAAATGGTCAAGGTGTTAAAATAATATGACTTTTTAAAAATTAAATAACACATGAAACCAAGACCTGGCTTCAATGAATCAATAATCTAAAATATATGAACATAACCATATTTCAAGTAAAATTAAATAAATTTTATGAAAATAATGTGCTAATAAATAGCAATTAATCCTTAAAAAGAAAGAACGCAAATCTAACTTGAATGGTTAAGAAATATTTTATGACATTTTTGCCATCTTGAAAAGACAAGGGCATGACATACTCAGAAAAGAGTAGATGAGGGGATAAAAAGGTGTGGGACACTTACACAATGGAATACTACTCAACCGTAACAAAGAAGGAGCCCTTACCTTTTCACAACAGTATGGATGGACTTGGAGAGCGTTATGCTAAGTGAAATAAGCCAGTCAGAGAAAGAAAAATACTAATACTATCTCACTCATATGTGGAATCTAATGAACTTACAAGCAAAATAGAGACAGACTCATAGATAGAGGGCAGGCTGGCAGCTGTCCGTGGGGTGTGGTGTGTTCAGAGGGCTGGGTTGGGTGATGGAGGGATTGAGTACAAAAGGAAAAAAAAAGAGAAAAAAACTCATGGACTGATGATTGCTGGGGAGGAGGGGATAGGGGAAGGAGGAAGAGGGTAAGTGGGGGATAAATGGTGTTAGAAAGTGACTTGATCTGGGGTGGTGAACACACAATGCAGTGTATAGCTGGTGTGTTCTGGAATTTTGCACTTGAAACCTGTATAATTTTGTTAACCAGTTTCACCCCAATAGATTCAATTGAAAAAGAAACATAGGTGAAGAGAGAAATGGGAAGATAAATCTATAGTGAGAGTTTAGAGTATTTGAAGGGGATGAGAAGAACAGTACATGAGAAAAAAATGTCCAAGTGAAATTGTTAGAAAATCCAAAGATGTATTAGGTAGATTGTACTTTGCCTAATCTATACATATGAGCTAAATACTGAGCTAATGATAATTTTGGTAAAATCTATGACTATGAGGAAATCTATGGTTTAGATTCATTTTAATCTGACTTAAATTTGAGATGTATAGTATATAAGAGACCACACTAAACACACAAGACATGTTACTTGTTAATTCATTTAAGTAAGACTATGAAAACATGTTAAAAGGCAATAGTCAATAAAACTCAGTTAAAATTAGAAAACTTAATGAGTACATAAGAATTAACCTTTAAACTCAGTGAATACATTGTTTCCTCACAACTCAGTTGCCCCACGGCCAACTTTAAAATTGAATCCAAGCAGAATGAATATACCCTGGGGATAACATCTAAGAAACATGACTAAGCAACTTTTCATCACTTATCATTTGCATTCATTAACAAAGATAGATATCTGTGATCATGTTATTTATTTAATAATTACTTTATATAATCCCAAGTGTTAGTGTAATTCATATGTAGTAGTAATGAAAAGTTGTTGGTTGACTTGCTGAAGAGAGCAGCAGCTTAATAAAGCTGTAATTTTAGCACATTATCCATGTCTGACTCACCCATTGGTTCTGAAAAGTAAAAGTGGTGGAGATGCTGCAATCATAGAATTTATAGAAAAATTAATAAATATATACTATTGTAAAGTGATCCGACAGCATAAATGAAATTTTAACTGGAAGTTATGTTGTATCACTGAAAATCACTTAAGCAGCTTAAATCTAAAGTTAATGAGTCTTTAGACAGTGGAATAAGTAGAGAGATAAAATAATTAGTAAAAGCCTATTATAGTCAATCAATGGGGCCAATTTCTCATGCTGCCAAGATTGCCCAAGAAAGATTAAAACAACATGTAATTGTGAAGTAATTGATACTTTGGTAAGATTCATTCAGAATGTCCCACACTGACATTCGGATTTGACCTAAACTCTGAACTTGGTGTTTTCCTCTCAATTGCTTTAACTATTATTCAACTCACCATGTTTAACTAGAAGACTTGTTTATTTATATGTGCACCATAAATACAATGCCTGGTACAAATGTGGCTCAATAAAGATTTTAGTCGATCAAACTATACTCAATTTAATTTAATAAAATCATGGTAATGATGATGAGGGTAAGCAGTCAGAAATTTAGTCCAAGAATCATCTGTGGTTCTTCTGTCTATTTAATTATTCTCAGGCTATTTGATAGTTTTAACACAGAAGCAATAAATCAATTGTATTAATAAACTTCACAAATTTTAAATATATGATAAATTATAACTTTTAGTGAAATGACATGATTCTCCTACTAAACATTAGGGTAAAATTTATCTCATTATGTGAATAAAAATTGTTAATTTTTATCTATTAACATTTAATGAGTATTTTTTTACATTAGATCACATATTTTTTCTATTTTTGCTATATTTAAGTTGTTATGTTTTTAGTTTTTATTCCTACACCTGAACTATAATAAAATTAGGTCAATATTTCATAAATTATTATGAAGGGGTAAAATGATGAAAATAAATAAAACATAATTCAAGATGATATTATTAAGTTAAGGAGAAAACCAAACTTTAATATGAAACTGTTTGTCTTGAATAGGGAGGTAAGTGAATCTGTGAATGTGATGGTTTTGAACAAGTAACCAAAACAAAACAAAAGAAGTGAGAGCTGGAAGTGTGGTGATGAATATCTGAAATATGAAATTTATTGGGCTTATGCTAGTCCTCAGTAGGTAGACTTTTATGAATCTTCCAATAGTATCATGAAGTATCAGCAATGTGAATTTTTCTTTTTAAAAAAATAAAGCAAAGACTACTCCAGGAAAAATTGTGCTTTCCAGAAGAAAACCAAAGTAATGTTTGCCCACACAAAATTGATTAATTTTGTTGCTACAGGCAACAGTGTGTCCCAGAACAGAAACATCACTCAAAGTTGTCCCACTTGCAGAAAAAAACATGCCCAAGTCAACTTCTTTTCAGGAGCTAGCAAAATCAGATATCATATTAATGAGAATATTATTCTCACAGAGAAAGCATAAAAAGCTATAGGCAAAATTCTTTCATCAAATGACAGTTAGACTTCATATAAAATTAATGTTTCAAATGTTGAAAAGCATTTATTATTATATATGCCTACTAGAAGTTGTTTAATTTGTATTTGGACAAAAATCACTTATTTAGAGACTCTAAATTAGTTCTTGCCACATGAGTAGTTCATATAGGAAGAAAAATGTGCTGAGATATTTCTTTTTCTTAATTTCAGTGCTAGTCACAAGATTTTTACTTAATGGCTATTTTGTGCATCGTGATTTAGACTGTAAATGATTAGTCTTTATGAACTATAATCTCTGTGCATAGTAAGGGATGGGTTTTCCTACAATGCTAATATATATCTGCTTAGGCAGAGTGAAATCGTTTTGCCAACAATCATTCTATTGTTATTTATTCTATTTGAAAAAGGTAAAATGAATAATATAAGCACCAAGTTTCAATCTGGTTTACATGGAAATGAGAGTTGAGCAAGAGCCCCTGTTTTGATATGATGAATATTATTCATTGATAGGTAGAATGGCGCTCACATGAGTGGCTGAAATGAGAAATTAGAAATATACATTTATGACACAGATAATGCCAGAATAGACATTTTAATAAGTGATTTTTTCAAGCTATTTGGTGTTATTAGTCTTCAATAAACTGAACTCATTTCATAGTACAAATATGATGACTGTTTATTTTAAGATAATCTATGACGATTACAGCAAAACAGCTTTACTGATGAAAGTTTAAATGTTAATTAACTGTTGATGTTTACTTGTTTTTTTTGAAAGATAAAGGATATAATGGCATGTTATTTGGTATATTTTAAACCATGTTCAAATACTACAAAAAAGTTGTGAAGAAAAGTTTTCCAGGGTTGAATGCATCCAGGGAGAAATGAAGGGTACACAAACTTCAATCCCCTGCAAAGAAACTGAGTCTTGCAGTTTTTGGAGTGTGATAGGTTGGAATGCAGAAAATATTATTTGATGGGAACCCTCAGCATGTTTGAGAACCTAAAACTATAACAGATACCAGCTTCTTGCTGCCTTTCCTGATAACCTCTAATTGTGTTAATAATTTTTATATTTCTGTTTTAAAATAACCAAAACTTCCAAACAATTTAATAAAAATATTCTAATTATATATTTAACAAATATTTTTTAATATAATTATTTTTTATTGAGGTTCAAGCACAGTTTTGTCCATTTTCCTCCCACCACTTCCCCCATCCCTCCTACCCGTAATCCTACCTCCTTTTGGCTTTGTCTGTGTGTCCTTTATACGTGTTCCTTGATGACCCTTCCCCTGTTTCTCCCTGTTATCTCCTTCCTCCTCTCCTCTGCTTACTGTCAGTTTGGTCTTTAATATTTATTGAGAAACATGTTACAATGTTTTAGATATTGGGAGTATAAAGTGAAGGGAGAGGAACTACAAAAAAAAGACAGGGACGGAGGGAGAATGGGAAGAGAGGCAGAGGGAAGGAAGGGAGGGAGGGAGGGAAGGAGGAAGGAAGGGAGGGAGGAAGAAGGAGGGAGATTAGGCAAAGCTCTACTCACTGAGTTTACATTCTAGCAAGAAAGAAAATAAATATAAGTATATGAGATATGTAGTGGGTTAGAGGTGATAAGTAATATGGAGGAAAATCTAGAGATGTCTGATGGGAAGTTGGTATATGGTAGTAGTGATATCACATAAAGTGGAAAGAGTTGCATCATTGGGAAGGGAGATTTGGGTAAACTTTTGAAGTAGGGGTGGGGAATGTCATATGGACATCAGGGAATAAGTCAGTGCTGTAGCCAACACACATATTTGGTGCTTGATTAAATACTGAGTAGTGACCACTTTCACAATAAACAAGCCTAACTCTTGCATTCTTCCTTATCTAATGTAGAGATTAAGAATAAAGACTATATCAGTAAAGTATATAAGTTCAAATCCTGTGTTCAAGTCCATTTACGCATGATATCAGGCATATCATTTTACTACCTGAATTTGAGTTTTCTCACACATAATTGTGGATAAAAATAGCATTTAACTCACAGGTTACTGTGTGACCCAAATAAGAAATACATTAAAAGGAAAGTGTATCATATGTTGTAGGTATGCCATAAAATTTAACTATAAATATGTTTTCAATATTGTTAATTTTACACATCTGTTTTGCTTTGAAATCAAATTTCCATACTATTGCTACTTTCCATTTAATTATGGTTTTCTTTACTTACTATTTTCCTTCTGATTGTCAAATAGGGAATTGCCCTAATGATTTGAACAGATGTTGGGTTCTTTTAAAGAAAATTATAACGTTATTCTATAATGCACCTACCTTAGTGGAATAATACTGGACAGTACTTGGATGTCCTCAGAGGTGAGTGTATAAATCTAAAAGGAAGATTACTATCATTAGTAATAACATTTATATACTATGATTAAATGTTTTTATTAGTGCTTCAAAGTTCCATCACAGGCTTAAGAACTATCCAGTGATAGACACTGCGAAATAATGACAATTGAGGCTTAGTATAGACATTAATGTGATTTTACCTGACTGCTGTGCCCATAGAAAAATTGAAGCATGTGAGAGCAAGAACTGTCATTGAAACCATCCTAAACCTTATGTCATATGAGGTCTCAAATGCATATATGGTAATTTCCCCAATTCTGAAGTGCGTATTTGTAATAGACATACTTAGCAACTGATAGAATCCCACACTGATTGCCCTGAGCTGTGGAATAAGGGCTATTATTCTAGAAATGTGAAAATCACTAGAACTACCTCTGCTTAGAAAAATGGTTAACCAAAAGCAATGGCCTATTCCCGGAGGGACTATAGAGGATGGTGCCACCATCACAGAGTTGAGGGTAACAAGGCTGATGATTCCTATCATACTCTCGATCAACTTGCCTATTGGCCCTGTGAAGAAAACGAATGGATCTTGCAGAATAAATATGACTTATCATAAACTCAGCTGTTTGGTGAATCCACTTGCAGATTCTGTTCCAGGTGTAGTTTCATTGTTTGAGCAAAATAACATATCTTCTGTTAGTGAGCATGACCAGACGCAGACTGGTTTTAATGGCAAAGGCAATAACACATGTTCACTGTCCACCAGAGCATATAAACTCTTCATTCCTATGTCACAGTTAGTCCACACGGGGCGTGATCACCTTTTCCTTCAACAGTACCTCAGATTGCTTTATTAAATAAATAAAGCACAATAGTGCCTATGACTAAAGTTGATGGAGAGCTACAACCCAGTCCAAGCAGGACTATTAGGGAGCAGACCTGTCAGGGGTTAAGTATGGGTTAACCCATCATAAAAGAACCATGAGCAGCTGAGGTGCTTGCAGAGAACAAAGGGGATATTGAATGGGTAGTGGAGAAAGGCAGTTACAAATAATAGCAATGACCACATGACCATTGGCAGAATGGACTGTCGTTACTATGAGTAATTTTCCTTATTCGTTATAAATATGTACTTATATTTGTTATTATACATTTAAAAATATAGCTGCTTTCTCCCCTCTGCAATACTCTTACCATCCAAAATAAGTTTTATCAATAATAGTTAACTCTACAACACATTGTTTAATTTACAGGATATGGAAGATTGCCTACAACCACCAGAGGCACGGAACAGGTTCCCCCTTAGAGTTTTAAGAAGGAACAAACCTTGCTGACTCCTTGATTTCAGACTTCTAGTCTCCAAAATACGGGTATAAATTTCTGTTGCTTTGAGTCACCCAGTTTGTGGTAGTACTATTTTTTTAAAGGAAGCCCTGGGAAACGAATGCAAATATAATATTTTGCCTAAGGATATTGCCCTTTAAAAGAAATTCAAAGTGAACCTGCAAAATATCAAAGTTGCCAGAATTTCACATTACCGAACCCAGTCAAGTCCTTTGCTTTCGTTCATTACAGATATTTTAGTTAATTTACATAGCACCTTATTATCAGGTCCTTGTGCTTCTGATGATTTGTGTCTCCAATGATTTGTGTAATGTCCTGTATTCCTCACTATTTTGAAAAACCTTCACTTGCAAATTGAGATTTTGATGTGCTGTTTTGAAATGTATATTAAAAATCAAATGAGGGACTATTTAACAATAAATCAAAACAAAATGAATGAACAGACAAGACATAGCATGCAGGTTTTACTGTGGCAGTAGTTTTACTATGCATTGGATTCACCAGGTGAGGGGGGCTGTGGGGAGGGGTTGTGAAAATCAGATTGCTTATCTGAAATCTCAGTGTCTGATTCAGTAGGTCTGACTGAGATACGATTATTTGTATTTCTATTAAGTTCTCAGGTTTTGCTAATGCTGTTATAGATATATAGTTTGAAAATCACTAACATAAAAAAACTGATGTTCGTAACACAGTGTGCACAGTGCAATATACTTAAAATAGTTCACATTTCATGTCTTATTTTTAATATTTTAATATTTCTAGCTCTTGAAAAATAAAACAGCCTGAGTTTTCCATTGCTTTGAATTTGTCTCTCCTCTCAGAGTACAAGTTAGACTTGTGGTTTATTATTTTGAGTAAGAGAATGATTATTGTCTTCAATTTCAATATTTCTATCTCTGTGCTGCCATTATTTCCCATCTAGATGCCTGCAGCAACTTTCTAAAGGTCCCTGTGCTTCCAGTTTTCCCCACCTCCAGTGATCCTTCTAAAAATAGACATTTACATGAAATTTTGTTCATATAAAGCCTTTACATGAACTATGACTTTGAACTTGAGGTCAAAATCCAGACAATTTAATAAAGCTGAAAAACCCCGATTAAGCTGTCTCTTTACCTTTTTCCCAAAGCTTTATGTTTTTTTGCGTCCACCACAGAAAATATTTTTTGTTGGTATTCTGAGCTTTTGTGTTTTGTCTTAAAGTGCTATCTCTTGCTTTTCAGGTTTGGTAAATCCTGTGTTTTTTTCTGGTTCTTCATAATTCTAGGTTTCAGTTTAAATTAAAAACTTCTTAGAAGTTATCCATGACAAAAAAAACTTTTCTCTTATGTAATTCTGATAAGGGAATACATATTTTTATTTGATAGTATACCACATAGCACATTTTATTATTTGTCTTACTGAGTATTCATGTTTTTGGTCCTAGTAAGTAGCATAAAAGCATCACGAGGACAAAATCTAAATCCATATTTTTCAGCATGTTATTTAGGGCCTCACACAATGCCTCACACTGGTGTATACAATATATTTGCTCTGTCAGTGCATTAATTAACTTGTTTATTTATGAAGAACTCGGGACCCACCATCTTGGTACTCATACTGGAAAAACAAGTTTCAGAAAAAAGATATTTTATGAATATTAATAGAATTGGAAATATATGAATGCCTACAATGACCACATATTTAAATACTATTTTTAAATATTATAATGAAACAAATTGGAGAAAAACATAAACTGCAATTGTCTTTTAAAAACATTTTTAAGAAAAATGAAATTTAAAAATATATACACACATGTACATTTATATATGCCAACAGTTTACTCTTAGAGTTCTGATTTACATCATACTTTATTTAATGAGGAAATTAAGAAAACTGTCAATATAAACAATATGAATTTTAATACTGTAGCCAATACTGTAGCATCTAGTAATAAGTAATTATATCTAATCTATTCAAGAATATTAACCCAGTAGATAAGATACTGTGAGATTCATCATGCAGTCTGTGCTGCCACTGATGAACTAAAATTTTTCTTTGACACATTACATATAAATGCACACATATGCCTTAACATAAATGTGAGAACATCTAGCATGAAACAAAAGAGGCTCCCAGAGCTATGTGCGGCCGCCGATGTGTGGTGCGTGGGTGTGGTGTGCAGATGAAGGCTGTTAAGTCACAAGGCAACAGGAATAGATCTGGTGAATATTTCACAATGTAAACATATATCAAATCATCAAGTCATGTACCTTAAACATATACAATTTTTAGTTGTCAACTAGATATCAAAAAAAGTTGGAAGAAATAGCTGTATCATATACTGTGTCCAAAACCAGAGCTCTAACACTCGGCCAGCCGAACGGGCAGCTCACTGCACTGACCTTTCCACGGCGCTACTAACGTGACGCCAGAGCCCAAGTGACTGGTATCACAATTGATTTTAATTCCTCAAGTCCAATAAAGCAAGTGTCTCTCTGTTGTTTGTTTCACATTCATCATTTAAAAAGTTCGAATTGATATTAACAGTGCTGTATCAGAATCAATTTTCGCTGAAACTGATTAACTATACTGATAATGATGCCTCTGAATTAATGGTTCTTTTATTTAAAGGTGAGAATGCTAGACTCACAGTAGACTTGTTCTATAATTATCTGATGATCTTATTCCCCTTCCTTTGTCTTTTCTCCCTCTCTGTCTTCTTCTTCCCACTTTTCTTCCCCTCCTTCTACCTTTACATTTCCTTTCATTATTTCTTATCAAAATTTGTCATTTGCAAAATATCATATATTATAAATATTAACAAATATTTATATCTTCAAATATGTTTACTCTGTTTTCTCATACTTATAAGTCAATTTTGTAAACAAATTAAATATAAATTATTAGGAAATCACATAATATTATACAAGATTCATAGTCTAATTATTAAAATTAAAATAGAGAATATGATATAAAGATAACGGTTCCATAGTTTTCAATTAGCTTCTATCAATGATCAGATAGAAATTAGACATAATCCATAACCCAGTTCTTCAGATATTAAAATATATACCTAACAGTTTATTGTAAGAATTAAAATCATTATATAATCATTTATTATTTAGTGTCTGCTGTTATTCTTTTTAAAAATGTATTGTTGTTCAGTTATAGTTATCCCACCTTTTTCCCCATTGCTCACCCCTGCCCCCTCCCCGCTACTCCCACAGTCAATCCTCCCCACATTATCCGCGCCCATGAATCTCTATTTGTGTCTCTTTGCTTGTCTCTTCCTCTTCTTTCCCCCATTACCCCTCTCCCCTCTGGTCACTGTCAGTTTGTTCTTTATTTCTAAGTCTCTGGTTCTATTCAATCATTTTATGAATTTAACAGTCATTTAGTGAATGTTCACTATTATAACTGCTGTATGTGATAGAGCAGTGTTCTAGTAGTGAGAATAAAACAATAGAAATCAATGAAACGAAAATGAGTTCTCATAGATATAAGTGCTATGCAAAGTCTATTCTAGATCAAGTAGTCATGCTAGCTTCTCTGAGAAGGTAATATTGGATTTAGTTCTGAATTATTAGGAGAAGCAGTTATGTGAAGTCCTTTGGGAAGAGCGTTTCAGGCAGGGGTCCAGGAGTCAAAAATAACAGCAATTGGTGGAAACAACTTCAAAGGACAGACAGAATATCAAGGGAGCTGAAACCTGATGAAAGGAAGAGAAGTACATGAAGTCAGATACGTGGGCATGCATCAGAGCGTGATCGGAATTTCTTTATCAGATAAAGAATTTGGGTTTTATGCTAATAGCATTAGGTAGCTATTGGAGTGTTTTAAATAGATAAATAGTATGAAGTGATTTAAGGTTATTTTTCTTTTAAGCTCTCTCTAGCTGCTATAAATTGAGAACAGACTATAAGAGGGAGTGAGAGGGACCAGAAAAATGGAAACTGGGATGCTCTGTGGAATTCCGCTGCAAGCAACCAGAAGAGATAGAGTAAATCATTGTAGGTAAATAAACAAGCTTATTTCCTCTCTTTAATTATGTAAACATTAGGGAAATGCTTCTGAAAAAGCATAGTGAGTTATATTTATGATTTGATATGATGATACCAAGTGCATATACAAAAATGTATAGTTACAAACCATTTACAAAACAAAAGATATTAATGTGGTTTCTTTCATACAGATAGAAGAATCTGGCACTCTATGTGTCTTCAGGCCTTACTAGGGAATTAGATAGTACTATGTAACTTGGAATTTTCTTCTTTATTCAGATAAATAACTAGTCCTGATAGGCTTTTAATAAGGTTAGTAGTTAACGCATAATTTTGAAAAAGAGATAATCTGATTCCCTTTTGAAAAATGAATCTCTAGGCTTTTAAAAAGAGAGTGTTGGATGCTAGATTAGTAGGTGATACACATACACTCAAAATATTTGAGTAAGATCTCAATTTAAATTTTCTACTATAGATTTTGCATACACACATATTCATATGTTATTATCATAGGCAAAAAATACTTTTCTGTATTTTAATGAAGAAAATATAAATGTACTATTATTATAATATATTATCATATCTCTCTTGTAATCAGTCCTTCCCTTCTACCATTTCTTCCATAATTATCTTGGTATTAATCCATTTTTAGTCTCCTTGCTTATTTCATGTTCTTATCATTGGATGCCTGGATAAATAACTTCTCCTTTACATTCTCTGACCTCAGCCTTGTACTCCTCCAAATCATCCTGCATACCTTTGGCAGATTAATTTTCTTAAAACACTCTTTGCCAGACTTTTGGCCAAAAGCAATAAAGTAAGTCAATATAAAATAACATTTTCATTATTTAACTTTCCAAAAACCTCTCATGCAATTTAATTGCCATGAGGGTTATTTCCAGACCTTTTGGTTAATACTCAAAACATTTAATGAGTTGGCCTCAGTTTGCTTAAACATCATTGTCTTGCAATATAATGGAAAGAACACAATTAGGAGTAAGAACAGAGAAACTGCAGTCTTGACTATGTTCCTCTCTACCTTTGTGACCTTAGTCAAATTATATAAACTCTCTGAAAATAAATATTCATGCATGCAATAAGGTAAAACAGGAACTATTTACTTTGTTTACCTCAATGTATACAAAAGGAAAAATATAAGATTTGCTGTCAGTGGATCTGAGTTGGGATTTCAATACATTATTCACACCATTTATAATCCATGCCTGTCATCAGTTACCCAATCTCTGTAATTTTATTTTCCTCATCTCTAAAATGGACTGTGAAAAAATTCCCATCTCAGAGAATTGTTGTAAGTATTAATTAAAGCAATAGTGGGAATAGATCTTTATAAACATTAAAATGCACCTCAATTTTTAGTTACTATTTTGTATGTTAAACACAATCTGAACATAAAAAAACAAGTAAAAGTAAGAAATGACTATTTCACTTGTCCAGAAGTACATCCTGGATCAATGATATAAGAGCAAGTATTTTATTTTGGATTTAATCCCATTGCTAGGGAATAGGGAAGTAAGAGAAAAATGAAGGTAAAAGAGGGTGCACTTGTAAAGAAGTGACTGCTGTTGACAACTGGGCCTTAATGTTGTTGAGGAACTCTGGGAAATAATGTAGAATACATATGTTACTAGTTTCCCCATCAGATGTATTAGGATGCTTTTTTTTTTTTTAATACACCAATCTCTCTATTCACTAGTTGAAGGCTGCTGTACTACTTTGGAATATTAATTCTCTGGCACTTCCTGCCCATACTGCACACCAGTTTAACGGATTGGGGAAGGTAAAAAATATCCTCAAAAAAACAGGTGAAGTTTGGACAGTCCCATTAGCACATTCTCAAATGATAATAAAGTCTCCCCTAATTCTCACAGTCTGTGTATAGGTTAGGTTACATGGCAAAAGGCAGTTTGCAAAAGTAATTAATGCATGAAGATTAAAATAGGGAGATTATTCTGGATTATCTATTTGGGTCCAACATAATCATATGAATGGTTTCAAAGCATTGAATGTTCTCAGACTGGTGCTACGATGGGAGGTCAGAGAGATTCAAGTAATGAGAACTCAATCCACCGTTGCTAGCTATGAAGTTGAATGGAGCCATAAACCAAGAAATAAATGTAGGGGACGTCAGGACCTCAGAGAAGCTCCAGACAACAGTCAGCAAAGAATGGGGACCTCAGTGCTACAAGAGGAACTGGATTCTGAACAAACTGAAGGAGCTAAGAAGATTCTCCCCCAGAGCACGCAGGTGAGACCCCAATGAGAAAATGCTTTCAATTTGGCCCTGGAAGACGTGAATGAGAGAAATCAATTGTACCCATCTGGATTTCTGGGTGAGCAGTGAGATAATTTGTGCTGTTTTAAGATGCTAAATGTGGAGTAATCTGCTTTGGAAGCAGTAACAAACTAATACAAAGGGACACAGTAAGTCGCTCAATTAAAAAACAACAACGACAGACATTTGTCTTAAATTATTCATCTTACTTATCACATCTACCTTTTTCCTTTCCAACATCCAAATTTCAAGGCCTGTTCAGAGCCTCTTAAATTCTGTTGTTGAAATTGTTCCTCTCTTACAATGAGAGCTATGCAATTTAGAATTTGATCATGTTCTCTCTTGACTATTTCCGTGCTTCTGTATTGAAAAGTTACCTTCTCAGTAAGATTATGTATTCCTTCTAGGTATGGACACACTCAATATAGTATAAGACTTTCTCTTTAATATACCTCAGGAAGATACAAAAGGGCAAATGTTGAGAAAGACTGAATAAAATACTCATCAAGAAACTACTGGGATACTGGTACCAATGTGTATCCACAATTCATTTGCTATCATCTATCCATCTATGATCACTAAAAGTAGTCTCAAAGACAAATTACTACATGATTTCGTATATATGGGATCTAAAAAACAAGATAAATGAACAAACAAAATAAAAATGAACTCACAGATACAGAGTAGATTTTGATAATTGGCAAATTGGGAAGGGAGGTTGGGGAATGGGTGAAAAGGGAGAAGGGATGAAGAAGCACAGATTGCCAGTTATAAATATAGCCATAGGAATGTAAAGTATGTCATAGAGAATATAGTCAATAATATTGTAATAACTATGTGTGGTGTCAGATGGGTAGTAGTCTTATCAATGTGATCATTTTGTAAGTTATATGAATATCAAATCACTATGTGGTACAACTGATATGGTATAATATTGTATGTCAACTGCAATTGAAAAATTGAAAAACATAAAGTAACATTTTAAAAAAATTAAAAAGAGTAGCCTCAACATGAAGAAGCTTGAAATCACTTTCCCGAGTCTTCTTCCTCGCACTGTGGCTTTATTTCTCATTTTGCTGTGTGATGTCCTATTGCTGCAGGGCAGCCCAGGTCTATTTGTTCAATCCTGACTAAGCATATTTTTCTCTTCTCATATATGGTTTCCCCAAGTTATTTCTCCCTCCTGTTTACATATATAAATATATTTTTTATACAAACCAAGAATATTTGCATCTGATTTATATTTAAAAGCAACAGATGCCCCTGAAAATAGAGATGAATTTATCTGATGTGCACATTTTAAGTCAAGTTTTGGCATGACAAAAAATTATTTGGAGGTTGTCTATTCCAGAGAGGATTCTGATTCCAGTTATTTAGCTTGTGTTTATATTTGTTTGTGGTTGTATACCATTACTGTGATAAAGGAAGTAGCAGAAGGAAGAATGAGTGAATAAATGATGGAATTAATAATAATTTTAAAAATTCAAAATTTACAGCCTAATAATTTTTGAGAGTATATAGTGAAAGTGTTGTTATAAAATATTTATAATTTTCATGAAGTTGCAACAAAGATAATTTTTATTTAATAAATGAGATTTTATTAGTTTGCCTATTACCTAAGGGTTTTTATATACTACTAAAAAATAAATCCACAGTTAATTCTGCAAAGACCTTCTAAATTATAAATTAATGGCATAATTTTTTCATTTTAACATAATACTCCTTTTCATTCCCTTACTTTCCCTAATTTATTGTTGCAAAACATCAAAGCATGTGTTAATCTAAAATTATTTTTCTAATTATATGTTTTTTATTGTAGTTTTCAACTACCATTTACCCTGCCCCCAAACGCCTTTTAACACAAATACTTTGAAATTTCTTAGATATAAAAGACATGTAACTCTTTTAAAAAATATTCCTTATTCATGAAAGAATGAAAACTAAACAATTCTAAAATAAAAGCAGTGATTAATATATTTCTGTGCTTAGCTAAATTTATCCTTAGTGGGATACTTGTGATGTATGTTCTCTCAGTATTTTGTTAATATCATGCTTACAAAAACAGCAGAGTAGATATAAACAAATTATATATGTGTACATTAGACCATGAGACAACTATACAAACTTAACACTCACATGTATTTTCATTTTTTTATGAGTTATACATCATTTTGATAAAATGACTCATATAAAATCTGCAATAGCAGTATTAGGAAAATAATCTTTACAAAGTGTTAAACTGTTCAGTGAACTAGAAGATTATCCTAATATGATCCCGTCTTCAGAAATTATAACAGATTAAATAAGAGAGAGAAAAAAGGGAAAGGAGGAGAGGAAGAGGGAGAGGGAAAACGAGAGAGAAAGAGAGAGAGGGAGGGAGGGAGGAAATGGGAGAGAGAGAAAGAGAAATTGCTAGTGAAATAATTGATAGGAAAATATTTTTATCTGAAATTCATAACTTTAGTTATTCAAGGAAGGATTATCATCTATGTATTAAGATTCATGGTTGGTTTTCATCTGATGTAAGATATCTCTGTTGGTTTTATAAGGAAATACAATCATGGTTCTATGAATTAAGAAAGAGAAAAGTACTTTGGACACTAATAACAGAATAATTTATTTTTTCCTGCAGAATAACCTTAAAGGCCATCATTGTCAATGGCTATTAATTTATAATAATGATAAAGAGAAAATGGTGGTTAAAACTTCATGGTGAAATACCCTCCGCAGAATTTTTAAAAACTGTAAGTGCTGGCTTCCGGCCCAGACAAGAAAAAAATATATTAAATATGATTAGTGCTGATAGATACTTCATTTCAATTAAGAATTTTATAAAAGCCCCACCAATTATGGAAATCATATTTCTTGACTTTCTAGGAAAATTTTAAGAGAAGCATTATTAAGTCAAGGGCAAAAAGAAATGACTATCAAGATTAGTAGTATCTTACCTAGAATTCAAGAATGGCATAATTTCTAAGGCAATTTTGCTAATTTATTATTTAGAATGAAATGGGTTTAACAATTTAAAGAAGATTATTCTTCATGTTTACCTAATTATGTTTGAATAATAGAAAACAACATAAAAGACTTTATAAGAACTTATCAAAACTGCTGATGCTTGCAAACTTCAAAGGATATGGACACTGATTAAAAAAAAGTCAACTCTATTATGTTCTATGTATTTGGGTAGCCTTGTGCATTGAGACTTACATAAAATGGTTCAAGTATATGAAGAACCCCAAATCCAGAGGGCCATGTAGTCAAGTAATCAGGACACATCATAAGCAAAGCATGATGGGGGTCAAGTGGGAGTGAATAGTTCATTAACAAGAAATATCGAGACCTTTAGAGAAGGAAATAGTTTTTGAATTTGACATTAAATTTAAAAATATGTTTGGGAAACAGAAAGAATATGTCTGACTCAGATATTACCATGTAATAATTAGTAAGAAAGGACATGGAATGTTGAAGGTATATTATGAAGTGTAAGCTAAAAAGTATATGCATGTTTGAGGAGAATGTGTTGAGATGAGGCTAGAAAGGTAGCTGGGAAGCTAAAAGGGAAGATATGTAGCAGTTGGATTTCAATCTGTTTTCTTGCTGCACTGAAGAGACATTTCTGGGAAATTCTTGGGAATCTCATGTTGGTGAAAATGGTAGTAAAAATTAATTCTGAGTAAAAGCTCTGATTGTGTTAGTCTGCTTTAACAAGTGTATACACTGCATTAATTCAGAATTATTTACATAATTATATTATATGTGGTACTTTTATATTTTAGTGTACTCTTTTTACTGATAATTAGTAACCCAAACAGAATTGGGTTTTAAACAGAAGAGGCTATGAACAGATTGAGGGGTGAATTACAGAGGCACAAGATAATTGGGTAGATGACATTTGTAGTTACTTCAGTAACTAAAAATGAGTAACTGAAATTGGCAATTAATTTAGAAAAGGATTATATATGAAAGAAATGTTAGTGGAGGGTCCTTTTGACTTCTGGGTGCATCTTTAGAAGTAGAGAGATGGGATTCAACAAAAACACTTAGGATTTTCACTTAGTTGGATGATGGTACCACTCACAGAGAGAAAAGAATAAGAAATGAAGGGCATAGATGCTTAGAGGTGAAATTAATTATCTCAGTTTAGGATATTTTTCCATTTTAGAGATGGGGGAAATATTCAGTTGGAGATGTAGCTACAGTTGCATTGACCTAAAGATGAATGTTAAGTGATTTCTCTATCTGTTCTTACATTTGTGCTTATACCTATTTCTGATTAAATCCAGAATAGTTCTCTGCTATATTGTGTCCTTCAAATAATAGCTCTTAACCACACTCCTGTGGTTTTATTTATTTTTAGTTTGCTAAAAGAGTTCTTCTTAGCTAGGCTACTTGGAGTAGAAGTTAAACTACAACTGCTCTTAGTAATGTGAGGTTAAATAATTTAATTAATTTCTCCATGTCTCAATTTTCTCATCTGTAATAGTACTTGCCTTATAACCTTCCTATAAAATTAATTACTAGACCTACTTTATATGCATATAAATATAGTATATACATATATTCTCTTAAAACAATGTATATCTTAAGCACTGAATATTTATAAGTATTTTAGTTAGTATTTGGTTAATCAATATTTAGCAGCAGAATACACGAGGTCTGTCCAGAAAGTATCCAGCAACGCAATATGAAAAATATAGGTATTTAGCGAAGAAGATATAAGATACAAGAAACGTTGTACATAGGACAATGACACTGCAGTTCCCTTCAAAGTAGGCACCTTGGGATCTACCACGTTCTCCCAATCGCCATCAGCTTCCCCATGTATTTTCCTGAATCTCATCAGTGATCTGAAATCTCTTCCCTTTCAAAGGTGATTTCAGTTCTGGGAAAAGCCAGAAGTCACAGGGTGGCCGCTTGGGGATGTAGTGGGAGCTAAGTCGCCTGGGTGATTTGATGTTTCATCAAAAAACTCTGCATGAGACGTGATGCACAAACGGGCACATTGTCCTGATGAAGCTGCCAGTCACCAGATGCCCATAGCTGTGGCTTTCTGAATCATCTGAATAGCTTCCATGGAGGAATGTTCAAGCTTAACACAAAATTTGATGCAGCTTTGTCACTCTACTTGCTCAGTCATTTTGAATGCGATGACCACACAGCACATATGCTTAGTCAATGGCATCTACCACCCCCACTGACTAACACAGTGAAGTCATCATTGTTCACGCATGTGCATTCCAGTCCACTCTCCTTGGCTGCCAAGTTACATCCATGTCATGAAAGCCCTTCTTGTTGTAATAACAATGGTTGGACTTTTTCTGGACAGACCTAGTCACATCTCATTGGAAGATATGAGGTTACCCAAAAAGTCCCTTCAGTTTTTTTCCATAAAATAAAGACACATTTTTCATTTTTACCAATAACTTGATTAGTTTGGATATTTTGAGTGTGTCAGCTATCTCCTGCATGGTATGACTGTGCTTGTTCTCAGTTAATGTCTCAATTTGATCGCTATCAACTTCAACTGGTCTACCTGACCATGAAGTAGCACCCACCAGGAATCCCCAGTAAGAAACTTTGCAAACCACTTTTGATGCATTCTATCAGTCACAGCACCTACTCCATACATTGTACAAGTCTTTTTAAACAGTTTCAGTTGCATTTTTACCTTTCTTGAAGTAATAAAGCATAATATGCTGAAAATGTTGCTTATTTTCTCCCATCTTCAATATTAAAATGACTACACAAAAATTCACCAATTTTTATGTTTTCTTTTTTTTTTTTTTTTTAAGGCAGGCCACTTTGACAGTTGTCACAATATAATCTAACAAAATTGTTTCAAATGAAATGAAAGACAGCTGTGCTACTGGAACTAGCTCATGGAAAAAATATGAACAAACTTTTTGGCCAACCCACTATCTCCTATGTTTTGAAAATTATGTTGGTACAGCAGTCAGAGTAGGGTGAAAAATTTTTGTGTGTAAGGTTGGGTTTGTGGTATTATGTATCCAAAAGGCCCTTTGTAAAAGTGTGATGACATATAGAAAGCTGAATTTATATAGTTTTAAATTGGTGAAAAGCCTGTAGTTTATCTTACGCAACCAATTAGTCTAGCAATCATTTCCTAATTATCTTTCACCGCAACTTTTACTGCATTTGGGAGCACCCTTATGTTGAACTTTCAACACTCTTGAAAATGAAGTTAATTCCTTTAGCTTCTCCTTAGAGGGGAAAGCCTGCCTTTGCTCCACAGTATCCTATTCTCCTGAGGAAAAATCTGAGTCATGGCTCTATTGTGGTAACAGAGACAATAATTTGCTTCCACTTGAGTGATACCCCTCTTCAGGAGCTCAGTGTTCAGTGGTTGGTGGTACAAAGAGCCCAAGCTCTGTCCTGCTTACTCACTTGTGTGAAACCCCCAACCCACAAGCCAAGGCAAGGAAAAAAGGGCCCCTAGTATTGTCAGTGACATTATACTTATGGTAGAGCCTCTGTCCTATGGCGGGGGTTCTGGGGATGAATGGAGCCCCTACCTTTCTGCTGAACTACTGTAGATCTTAAACTCAGCAACAGAAAACTGAGCTTAAGATGTGAAAAGCTTGCATCTTACCTCTCCCAGGGAGACCCTTTCCAACTGGGAACCGTGGGCAGAGGTTGAGAAGCTGTTGTCTTAACTGTCCCTCTCTCAGAAGGAATTTCCATCTCACCAGGACAGAGATGGAGGGTCCTGGTATTGGGTCAAATTCCACAGAATCTCTCAGTTCTTACCAAGTTTAGTAGGTGGCACTAAGTAAATGCTTCTTCATTAGTTATAAGTTTTTGGGGCTCTTTCTAGAGAATTTAAATGGTTGTTTTTGGTTTGCTTTTTAAAAAATTTTCACCAGTTTCACTGAGAATCAGGTGTGCTGACCTCCTTACATTTTCATGTCACCCTGCTTATTTCTTGAACTTAAATCTCATTTTTCAAATATATTTTAGCAGATAATACATATCTTAGGGATTGTAAGATGCTTCCCCAGTCAAAAAGTACTGTATTTATCTATTTGGATATTTTTATTCACTTTTTTTTTTAAGATCTGGGAGGGGAAAGTGGTAAACAGAAGAATTTTACTGCCAAAAATCCATCAAAACCCTTAATATTTAAAGGATGTCATAATTAGAAGACATGATAGCATTGATATTTTTAGGCAATAAAAACCACAGAAGTAGGGAGAAAGTTTATAGTTTAAGCATATTGGAAACCCCAACTTTGACTTTTCCTTGACAGACACTAATGGAAGATCTATGGAGTTCCCTGATGACATTTATTCAAGTCAATAAATTAGCCACAAAGCATTTTCACAATTTCCCCAAATTGGTTGAGCTATACCTGCTTTGTGGGAAGAGAAAATGAAGCATCGTGGGAATACTACACTTTTAGAATATGAATCAATTTTTCTGTTATATCAAGGTCATTGTTAATGTCATCTTCTGAGATACCACTGTATATGAGATACTTAAGGATTTTTTACAACCATATCTTCTATATTTCTGATTTTGATCTGAGTGGTTAGGTAAGCTACATAGAAACAAAATTAGCCAGTTTATTTTACTGAAACCCAAATTAATGAATTATTACACTAATAAATACCTCAATGACAGTATATAGTACGGTATAAGTAGTACTATTTAACATTTATTAACTGGTCCAATAAATTTAATGTTCTTTTCCAAGAACAAAATTAATCCTGTAGAGATATGGCTTATTAAAATCCAAATTCAATTTGATGTGAAAAATTTTGGCAGGGACACATCGGAATTAAGTACTCTGTAGAGATATACTCTAAATGACAAGTGTATCTCTGATAACATTAAATAAAATTTGCATGAGGGACAGAGAAAACCCTGAAAATTATTACTGCAATGTAAATTATATTGGAACTTGTAAGGCAACTTTTAAAGCTTTTTTACATAAACTTCAAAATCATGTTTTCACTCCTATTAGTAATATCTTGTATTTAACTCAATCCTTAGTAATTGCTAAAGAAAAATAACATAGATTTTAAAAGAGATGGATTTTTTAAGAGGGATTTTATGTGGAATAAAGGTTTATGAAATCTAATTATCCATAATTTATGAAAAGAATGAAGTTACAACTTAAAGCCTGCTGTTTCTTATTCCTTTCTCCCACAATCAAATGTATATGAATACAATGTTATTTCTTTAAAAAACATAGTCCATTGGTAAAAATCAATTATATAACTTTAATATTGAATTATAAATAACAGAAATAAGGTTTTTTTCTCTGTTAACATAAAGTCCATGATTTCATATTTGCCAGGATTTGTATTTATTCAGTTTTCAGAATTTGTTTCTGAGATAAAATTGTGATTTTATATTTTTAACAATTATTTTAAGTGATATTTTAGAGTAATGACTACAAGCCAATTTTAGATATACAGTTCCTCCATAGCTTGCAAATAAAAAAAAGTTAAATAACAATTTTATAGGGGAAATCATTATCCAAATACATGAAAACAAATCAATTGACAGCTGTACGTGTTTACTTAAAGTAGCCTAATTTAATTAGTAAAGTGGTAAGTCCAACTCACTCATTAAATATTCAGATTTAGGAAAACAGAAGTAAGATACATATTTTTTCAAAATGTTATGTCAACCTCATCATTAGAAGCTGTCATTTTTAATAGTGTGCAAGATTGAAGGATTTAAGAAGCCAATATAAAATGGTAACAAACATGTAGAAGGAATAAATAAATATGTCATAGAAAATAAAACTGCTTAAATAATATTTTATATTTTATAATTTTGTTGAGATTTCTATACATAATTTTCTCATAAAATTGAGGGAGATTATTATCATCTTTATTTTAAAGGTAAGAATATTAAAGCAAAGTATTTAATAATACTTTGTCAAATGTCACAATTTGGTTTGTACAGGGTCATTATAGAAACCTAGAAACACAGATTTTTAATTTTGTTTTCACTGCTTCATATTGTGTTATAAGCAATATTTAGTAAAAAGTACAACCATTCATTTTTATGCCACGTCTGTCCTAGTGAAGCATCTCTAAGACACGGTAAATTCATGTGACAGTCTTCTTGACAATCTCCTAAAATTTCTTCCCTAAAAGACCTATGTATTTTGGTAAGATAAACAAAATCATTGTTTTGGTCATTTCTTTTTATGCAAGTACTTTATTGTGATAGAGAAATTAGAAAGTTCAGTAGTTTTTATTAATCATCGAAATAAGCCTGAAACATTTATTCATACTAGGTTGAAGGAAATAAAATTAAGGATGGAATTACCCTGAATCCTCCCACTTGAAATAATAAAATTAGCAGCATAATGGGGAGAAATAATGTACACTGAATATATTAGGCAACTGAGCTTAAAACGTCTGTGTGTTATTTATCTGGCTAATAATCAGTGTGTGGGGGTAAGGGGGTGGTGCACATGTGTGTGCATTTGTGTATGTGTGTGCACGTCTGTGTGTGTTTCACTCAGAGACCACTGCCTCCATGATAACTTGGGAAAAGAACAACCAGTGGCCATTTTAGCTTACAGATACACATCTGGAAAAGTCAAAGTGTGAGAAATTACAGCTGAAGAGTATATTCTGAACATTCTTTACACCTTTCAAAAGCAATGGGTTCCTTTTTGCTTTTCTTTCTCTTGCAATATCAGTAGATTCATCTTTACTAAATACTTTCAGTTAGCTTTATAAAGAGTGTTATATTTTATGGTATCCTTTGTAGCATCAAATACATGTTTATTTGTCAATTGTTCTAGCAATTATTATATACTTGGTAGTTACACAGATTACACATTTACTCATGTATAGCAATATTAAACTTCTCATTCTTTTCTGAATTGTTTTTTATGTGTAATGTTTATGCACATTTACCCTCCGTGCACTCTTTAATTTTTCCTGATTTCTAAATGCACATTTTCAGTAAAGCTTCCACTACCATGATTCTTGCTGACTTCCAAGTAGATAAATCCAAGGGGCACATTTTTCATTTTGTTGTATGTACCTTGGCTTCTCTGACACCAGTGTCCTCATATTTATCACTTTTTTTATCTCCTTTACTGATTTCATCTCCTTCACAGATACTCAATATATATCTCTATCCTTATCCAACTATCTATCTATCTTGCTATTCTACAAACTTGCTTTTTCTTTAATGCACTCCTTCTTTTAAAAGGTGGTTTTATATTTTATCAACATAGCCACCCTGTGTTCCTAGCTCAGAAGAAAATGTTACATCAAAATGTCAGAAAACATGCTTCACAAATATTTTATTGTATTGCTATATCCTCTCCTTTTACCCATCTAAAGGAAGTAGGTCTATTTGAGTCCTACCTGAAATTATGCTTCAATAATTTGCGTGTCTATGAAAAAGTTAGAAGCCTGGGCTAATGCCTTGGTATTTTTCAAGAAGCCTGGTTCCTTTCCATTTTAGCAGTGGAGAACTCAGACTGTGAATGAGACAGTATTATTACAACTGATGAAAACTAGTATTTTTTAATATTCTCAGACTTAGAATATAACCTGTGCAGCTTTTTAAATATTTATAAGCAGCTTTAAATAACCTCAGGTTGCGCACAGAGAGCTTTATCAATATCGCAAATGTGGTCTGAGGCATTCGTAAGTGATGTGACTTAGTGTCACAAGTTCTTTGAGTTGACATGGCTGAAATTGATTGTAAATAAAATCTTGTCGACTAGTACTACAGACTGTTGTTCCATGGTTGTACAACCTTATATTCCTAAAATCCTTTAAAATGGTGGTCAGTGTAACCCTTTCATGCATTCACATTGCTGCCCTCATAAATCACTTCACAGTGCTATCCCGCTTGGCTGCTTTCCATAGATAATTACAGAATACCTTAATTTCCACTCTCTTTATTTTACATACTTTAAAAATCTTTATATACTACCCCACAGCAGCAGTAACAATTAGCGTCATCCTCCATGTCAAAGATCATAACCCTGAAAGGTAGGACAGGAGTTTAGACCAAAATTGTGCATTTGGGCTGCTGCTAGAAGAATAATTTTCCAGTTCTACAAATGCAGAGCTCCCTCTTCCTCTTTTAACAACTGTCATGTAAGCCAAGTAAACACAAGGCACATAATAATGTTTATTTAAGCTTTCATAGATACTGTTTCCAAAACTAAATTCACATTCATATTTATACTGTGCTTTTCTTTAAAATAAACATGAAAATCACACACAAAAATAGAAAGACCACAACTGACTTTGATTTTTATTTTTATATATTTAAAAAAATTTTTTGTTGTTCGAGTACAATTTTGTCCATTTACCCCCACCAGTCACCCCTCCCCCACCTTCAACCCCTGCCCCCCTTGATTTTGTCTGTGAGTCCCACATGTATGTTCTTTGACCACCCTTCCCCTATTTCCTCCCTGTCTTCTCCTCATCCCCCCTTCTGTTCACTGTCAGTTTGCTGTTCACTTCAATGTCTCTAGTTACATTTAACTTGCTTGTTTGTTCTGTTGATTAGTCTTCACTTATAAGTGAAATCATATGGTATTTGTCTTTTATCGCCTGGCTTATTCCACTTAGCATAATGCTCTCCAGGTCCATCCATGCTGTTGCAAATGGTAGGAGTTCCTTCTTTATTTCTGCTGCATAGTATTCCATTGTGTAAATGTACCACAGCTTTATGATCTGCTTGTTTACTGATGGGCACCTAGGTTGCTTCCAACTCTTGGTTTGTAAATTGTGCTGCTATGAACATTGGGGTACATAGGTTCTTTTGAATTGGTGTTTCCAGATTTTTAGGATATAATCCCAGTAGTGGAATTGCTGGGTCAAAAGGCAGTTCGGTTTTTAGTTTTCTGAGGAGATCCCATACTGTTTTCCACAGTGGCTGCATCAATCTGCATTCCCACCAACAGTGTACTAGGGTTCCCTTTTCTCCACAACCTCGCCAGCACTTGTCGTTTGTTGATTTGGTTATGATGCCCATTCTGTCTGGTGTGAAGTGATATCTATCTTGTTGTGGTTTTAATTTGCATCTCTCCGATGGCTAGTGATGCTGAGCATCCTTTCATATGTCTCTTGGCTCTCTGTATGCCCTCCTTGGAGAAGCAACTGTTCAGATCCTCTGTCCATTTCTTAACTGGGTTGTTTATCTTCCTAGAGTGGAATCGTGTGAGTTCTTTATATATTTTGGAGATCAAACCCATTCCAGAGGTCCCATAGGCAAATATATATTTCCCACACGGTTGGTTCCCTTTTCATTTTGCTGATGTTTTCTTTAGCTGTGCAGAAGCTTTTTAATTTGATGAAGTCCCATTTGTTTATTCTTTCCTTTATGACCCTTGCTCTAGGGGACAGATTGGTGAAAATATTGCTGGGTAGAATACCTGAGATTTTCATGCCTATGCTCTCCTCTAGGACTTTTATAGTTTTGTGGCTTGTGTTTAAGTCATTTATCCACCTTGAGTTTATTTTTGTGTATGGTATAAGTTGGCGGTAGAGTTTAATTTTTTTTGCATGTAGCTGTCCACATGTCTCAACACCATTTGTTGAAGAGACTATTTTTACTCCATTTTATGCTTCTGCCTCCTTTGTCGAATATTATTTGACCGTAAAGACATGGGTTTATTTCTGGGTTCTCTATTCTGTCCCAGTTATCTATGTGTCTGTTCTTATGTCAGTACCAGATTGTTTTGATTCCAGTAGCCTTGTAGTATTGTTTGATATTGGGTATTGTGATACCTCTGACTTTATCCTTCTTGCTCAAAATTGCTGTGGCTATTCGGGGTTGTTTATGGTTCCATATAAATTTTTGAATTGTTTGTTCTATATCTGTGAAGTATGTCATTGGTATTTTAATAGGCATTGCATTGAATCTGTAAATTGCTTTGGGTAGTATGGACATTCTGATGACGTTAATTCTTCTGATCCATGAACACAACTTTAATTTTTAAATTTGAAGTAGGAATTGTGGCATTGTAAATGCAAGTCAATCATAATCCCATAATTTACAAATAGATTGACAACATATACTTCCACATATCTTTTTTTAGAGAACAAAAAAGTTATATTATGCTTAGAAAGTAATAATTTGTTTTAAAAATAGCATCTGATACAGTTTCTCTAACTTTCAATGGAATTATGAAGACAGAAAAAAAGGAATAAAGCACATAATGCAATACTTAGTTGAGACATAGCAAATCTTTTCATCCATCAGGAAGGAGAAAATGTACTTAATACAGGGACATAGGAACTTGACTGAAAGAAGTAATTGATCCCACACTGTGCTGTGTGGCTAGCCTGGCATAAAGCAAACACCTCAGCAGGGAAGTAGATTAGGAAGGTCATTTGTCTATTTTCACTTTCTATTGCTCTTTGGAAAAGTCTTATAGCTATCCTTTTTCCAGTATGGGTGCTGCATTTCTAAGTAGCCATTGGCAATATGTACCCATTTTTGCAATCAGATAGATGTAACAGCATGGAGAATAGAACATCTAAGTAATATCTGGTATAAAACGAATCTGGGTTAGGTAAAAAAATAAAAAAGTAGAGGTAGAGAACGAAAAATAAAATATTTTACATACATAGTGAAATACTCATAATTAAAGCACAAATATAATGGGAAATAGTTCTGGGAATAAACTAGAAATTGCAATGTTTTATGTTCTTGATTTTTTTCCAATACAAAATCAACAGTGTTCAAAGACATCATCATCTAAAGTTAGCAGAATCAAACAAAATAAATTCAGACACTGAATACTGGTTTAACAACTGTAGACATTAACACCATTCAGGCAAGAAGAAGGGTTAAACACATGTTAAGTATGCAGAGCAGGGACAAAGGATATGACCCGCTTGTTAGCAGTCATTAAAACACATTAGGGAACCATGGCTGGGACAACTGTAACTGAACAACAGTAAAAGAAGGCACATTGGGGAACAAAACTAAAATACTGTACAATGCAAGGAAGGAATATTTACACTACAACCTCAATTTATAGCAGAAATCCTTAAAGTTTTTCTCAAATTAATTAGGCGATAATGTAAGGAACTACTTAGTGTCTTAGTAGAAATATATATATATATAAATATATATATATAATATGTATATACATGCATATACATTATATATATATAATATAATATAATACATAGGGTCCAGCACAAATAACAACCCTTTTTTATTACAAAAATCATAAGCATGTACTTCTGTAACATGACAATATCACACTCAAGCACACCACGTGACATTTTAGGTGAAATGTTCAAATTAAAGTTATAAATTATTACATCCATATTATTACCCTACCAACCGCAGTCAAGCAGGTGTATTTCTGCCAGATCCTGTGTATATATTGCAGAATGAGCAGAATGGTACAGACATGATAAAAGGGTGAAGTGAATAAAAAGTACCACAAGGGGAAATGTAGTAAGACATAAATTTGGTTAAAAAGGACTGAAATGAAACTTATAAGACAATTGCATATTTTAATGTGTAATGAAGAAAAGAAAAAAAGAGGAAAGTGTTTTTTCTGTGTGAATGTAAAACGCTGCCAAAGACGTGTACAAACAAATTTTATAAGATGTTCTAAAACACAGAGTGGAGGAGTCACAAAGGAAGTGAAAAAGATGAGAGAGACGAAGGACAGTGAATGAGTGTTCAAAATTATGTTGTTCTGAAGAAACATTTTAAAACTTGAAATATTAACAATATTCAAAACAATGGTCAGAAAAAAATAGTTTAAACTTAAAATATGAATATTACATTTCAAGGGTTATCAGATTCAAAAACAAATAAATTAAAACATATTCATTCATATTAATACTTAATTCAGGGTTTGTTGGATTCGGACTTGTAGAGCCATGTGTCAGGATATAGTGTACAATAAATATTACTTTGATTTAATTTATTATTTATAAATTATAAATTTAAAGACAAAATATAATTTAAACCTACAGACAGAATAGTTTAAGTTTTAACTAAACATTTAGAAGACTAGTCTCTTTTGTTCCTTCAACAATGAATGGCATAAGGTTTAATTTTTAAACACCATGACTAAAAGAACTATATCAACTCAAGTTTTCTATTTTTCTGTAAAAATGAAAGGTTTAAATAGTGTAGGCTTAGGGAAATAGATAAGCTGCTTTTGAAAAAAATGGCTTAAAGATGTACACAGCCACTAGAAATGAGTCATAATTTATAACATAAAATGTAAATTTGAAAAAGAGCCGTGAGAGTAAAGTGCCGGTGTCCGGGGAGACGGCTGCGGGCCCACAGCGGGTCTGCACTGTGGAGTGACCCCACAGAGAGCAGCTACCCAAGAAGGACATGGTTGAATCTACAAAACCATGGTTCAGATTTGGGTCTTACAAAACACAAGTTATTTGGAAACATTATAAAGGTGGCCAACACAGTAAAGAATCATCATTTGGTCACGGCTTATAACCATCCTTTTGAAAGTAAGCCTTTCAAGACTAGTGAAAGTATAAGTGTCCACGCAAGTGAAAAATGTGAAGCTTAATGAAGATAACCCCAAAGAAACCAAGTGTGAAGAGACTCTGGATGAGGGTCCACGAAAATATATAAAATCTGTTCCTACAAAGCGGGATAAAACTAACTTCCCCACAAGGAGAGGTTTTTCACTGGTATACAAGGAACACTACAAGATGGAACCATTTTTGATACCCATATTCAAATGAGTTCAAACAGCAAGAAAATGCCAAGCCTTTAAGTCTGAGGTTGGAACGGGCGGAGTCATCAGAGGATGGGATGAAGCACGCCTGACTAAGGAGTAGAAGAGAAAAGGCTCTGCTGATGATGGAACCAGAATGGGCTTAAGGAAAATAAAAGAACGATCTGATACCCCAATTCTACCAAATGCAAAACTCATTTTTGAAGTGGAATTAGTGGATATTGATTGGAACTGCAGTGCTTCAGATCTAAAGACATCAGCAATGGCCTTGAAGAGAATTATGTAACTAATCGCAGCTTGTTACTATTGTTAAGGAAAGGATCAACTGGGAAATTCAAGGAATTGTGTTAGAACTTGTTTACTTTTCCCCCAAACTTTTAAGAAATGTAATTCGTTATAAATCCTTGTAGTTTAAAATACTTCACTACAGATGTGTGAAATACTTGTTAAGAACTCATTTTCCTTTTACCTCATATCTGAAACTAAGTCTCAATAAAAATGTACCCAATGTCTTATAAAATTAAATTAAATTAAATTAAAAATAATAGTGAGCATTTACATCAGTTAAATATTACTGAGCATAAACATAATTGGCTATATAAGAAATGGAAATGATTATTAAAATAATACAACCTCAAATAACTCACTAACTCTAAACCAATGAAAGAAAATAGGAAGTTTCTATTAAAGATATTTCAAAATGGAGATTCTCCAGAGAGATATAATAATATGTATTCTTCCTAACTTGCAAAACACAGAAGCAAAATATATCATCTTAATCCTCAATCTAAATATTATATAACATTTTTAAAGAGTTTTAATTTGGCATTTATTTTAGAAATGGTAATAATATTAAAAAATAATAAAAACACAGATGGATCTTGGAGTGGGTCTCTTTGGGTTCCTCTTGACTGCGACCCTCTGAGCTTCCTGGACTCCTGCTTTGGATCGTGTGTTTCCGCTCTGAGATGCCACATGAGAGGCACCATCACTGAACGCGACTCTGAACATGCGTTCCTTAGCACTACGTGTTAGAGAAGGCAGAACACCCAACTCTCCTTGACCAAAACAGAAAACTTTTTAATATAGCTGAAAAATTCAGGTGATATTCTGAAACTTCAAGCGAGATATGATTTAAGTACTCCTGAAAAACGTTAGGAACAATTTAATTTATCTCTGTCTGTGTGGTCTGCCACAGCATCAGCAAATTTCAAGGAATACACAGGGCCCATGAGTAGCTCTAAGATTTTCCTTAATATTCTCAAAATAACTGCTGGAAATCCAAACTCTGTTTTCATACATAAGGAAAAGTGGCTTTACCAGGTTAAGAAAAGAAAGTGGAAGCTTTGGGATTTTGTTTTTGTTTATTAAGTAGTAGTATCTGCAAAAGTCTTGTTTTCATAATGGACTGGTTTTAGATTAAATGTAGATATACAAACAAATGGTGGAGAAAGAATAGAATTTGCTTACTGGCATAAAGTATAAAGACCATGCGTCACAAATTGCTGGGCCAATAGTGAGGTTTTCTGGGGGACATATGGTTTCTGTCTTTAATTATGCATAATTACTAATAAAGCCCCCACTCACCCTGAAACAAATCAAAGTTTGAGTAATTAATTACATAGGCACTTGACTTAAATCACAAAAGATTCAACCCTGGAACGAAAACAAAATCAATGGCAAAATCTATGACCAGAGAGTTTGGATGACCAATGGAGGAGGCCAACTGGTACACACAATACACTGTGCCTTTGGAGTCCTTATTCTTATGAATTTAGGAAGAGACAGACACAGAGACACCTTAAAAGGAATCGCACCATATTATGTATTGCCCTATAATTACTACTAAATTTTAACAATACATCTTCAAGATTTTTCTATATCAATACATTTGACTTGATTTCATTTTTTTTAATAGCTGCATAGTACTGCATACTATAGTTACAGCAACTTTATTTAACCTTTTCTCATTGATGGGTATTTGTTATTTTATTTTTAAAAGAATGAAGCAAAGCTTCATTTATACATATGTATTTTTATGCTCATATGCATGTTTTTACAAAGTAGATTAATAGAAATAGAAGTGATGAGTTAAAGAGCATACAAGTACAGTGCGATAGTTAACAATACACTGCTTTCCCAAATAATTAACACATTTATACACCAACAAATGAGTATGAAAGTATGTTATTTTACACCCTTACTAACATCTAATGCTATCAAGATACCATGTTATCATCTCATGCCACCTATGTAAATTTCTCATATAAATTTGGTATTTAAAAATAAATCACTACACCTACTTTATTAAAGAGGTTAACAGAGTAGAATTTGGAGTAACGTGGATGTAGGCTTTTGTCTGGATCTACCATTTTGTAGCCGGATACTCTTGAACAAAAGATTTAACATTTCCAAACCTAAGGTTCCTCTATTTTAAAGTGGGGATAAATATGACATGCTTCAGTGGAATACTATGAGAACTAAATGAAGTTACAAGAAAGAAGCTAGCACTCAGTGAAAGCTGGTTTATCATTCTTGTTATGTGCATTATTATATTTATGGTTGTTATGATTATTACAATTATTATTAGCATTACTATTGCTTTTTTAAAGAAAAAAATCCTAATCTCTGTTGATTCATTTTTTCTCCCATAACTCAACTAAATCAAATAACTTTAAATATCTAGTCTCCCAAATAAGACTTCCTATTTTCCTAATCAGGAATAAAAAGAAAACAAGGTTTCATCTAATGTGTTGTTATTTTGCTCTCTGTCTTATAGTGTGTCATGCCTTTCCTGCGTATTTTGGAGGGAGCCATATCTGGCACTAGGGCTTCTAAAATTTCTATACTTCAGATTTTTTGAACAAGAACAAAATCAGAGTTACATATACCTCATTTAATGTCACCCAACATAGAAAGAGGCATTTTAAAGCTACTGTATTCCAAAATAATTATAGTATATTAGTATTCACATCTTGTTTACATTTTCTATATTATTGTATTCCTGGAGGTAATGAGAGTTGGCATGCCAGAATGTATGGCAGCTGAGCCAGTGAGGCTCAGAAGCTGGAACCTTTCGTGTGCAAATGCTCCCAGCCAAAGCCCTGGCCTGATCTGACTGCATGATGTTCACTGCAGCTTCTCTGTCTTCCACTTAACGTGTACTGATTGGATAGTGTGGACCCCAATTCCAAACGGAGGCAAATGGGATATCATTGGACCTTCCACCCAAGTACAAGGGAAAGTATCATGCTGTTAGCTAAGGTGCAAGGTTTTTGCCTTGTCAAGACACCTACAAGGGAACAGGTCAGCTGAGGGTAAAGGTCAGTTGACGATTAGGGATTAATTGAAGGTCATAAGAAACACCTGGGATGACTAACATGTTTATGGTGAGTGGCTGGAAGAAACAACTGCCAGAAGCTCACTGTGGCTTTAGAAACATTGGAGTTGGGAAATACCCAAATTATCTCCATGGGGACCATGTGGTGATAACCCACACCACCTATGTAAGTACCCATTTCCCGAAACACATCCACTGCTCTAAATAATGTATGACCTCTTAATACAGGCTATGATATAAGGAAACGATGAGCCAGCTCTGTCCAAGATACATAAAAGGATAACACAGCAAATGCAGAAAAGAACCTGAGAATCTTGAAAACAGTGGAATCTACCTCTAACCAATTCACTAATACTTCTCTTAGTTATCATCTGTTTTAAAGTTTTCAACATTATCTTAGGGAGGACAAAAATGTATAAACATGTCTGGAACCCATTATTTATGGAATATAATTTGTTTTACATAATCATGTCTAAAATAACTACATAGGTAAATAAGTTTGCATTTAGTATTATAGGTTTAGACATTTTCAGTGAGACATTCCTTTGTCTTTACATCATATCAATTTAAACTATACATTGAAATTCTTGTGTATTAAATAAATATTTGATGATCAAGTTTGTGGTGTCTAGAAGAGAGAAATGGTAAGCACTAGTGACCTATCTTTGGAATTCAGAAATTACTTTAGTGAGGCTTCATTTTCATTTAGGTAGGTTTCCTGCTATGTGTTATAACAATTCAATGAAATTATAGGATATCTCTCTTTACCTTTAGTTATGGAAACCTCAAAATTTCCCAGCTACAGGAATTTTTATTTCACAGCATCTTCTACATATATTATAGTCCTAAATCCATTTTTTAAAATGTTCATACCATGGGTCCTTTTGTATAGAAAATACATGAGTTCCACTTCCATGTATATGCTCCTGCTTAAACTTACTTTATATTGTAATAACTCTGTAGTTTTTAAACTGAAAGATAAATAGCATTCCTAAAAGGGGCATTTTTGGTCAAACTATAGAATGAGTTGAAAAGTAAGTGATTACTGGGGGTTGGTGTTGGCACAGAAGTGGGGAGGGGTGAATTGGTGGGGCATAGAATATTTTTAGGGCAGTGAAACTGCTTATATAATACAACAATAGATAAATGGCAAAACTCATAGAGCAGTACAGCACAGGGAGTGATTCTAATGTAAGCTATGGACTTTAGTTAACAGCTATCAATACTGTTCCATTAATAGTAACAAGTGTACTATCCTAAAGTGAAGCTGCTCTGAGAAATACAGTCCTGATTTTTAAAGGGCAGGATGGGGCTTTTTCCTACCAGTCATGAGCTATCCATTCAGTAAGGAATTCTAGTCACAAAACCTGACAGATGTGACTCAAGCACAGCTCAGAAACACAAAGCAAAGGGCTCGGTCCCTCTAGGCACTGACTAATTTTCTTTTCCACGCATCCGATCACGTGTACTTCATTTCTCCCCTCTCCTCATGAGTATTGTGCATATGCTTAAGCTTCTGGAAAATTTCCTTTGAATTAAATAGTGAAGCATTATTTAACTCAATGTGTCACCTTCTTCCAGACATACACTTCTCTTAAGCTGTGTCAATGTGCTCTTTCTCAAAATTGCCCTAAGGTGAAATTATGAAAGTGGTATGTTGTGAAATAATCTTTGTGTTCCAAAATAAATAGAAGTTAACAGAGAAAGATGTTAACAAAGCAAGTATTTAACTGGGTAGGTGCTAAAGTTTTTGTGTGTTAGAAATCAAGTTTGGCATTTGATGAATGTGGTTGAATCAAAACAATATAGTAATTCTAGTAAAAGTTGCGCTGACTATGCTGAACACTACTCCTTAGGTCCATATTCTGTTGTTAACCCTCTTATTTGGCCATTCGCTGAAAAAAAATCAGGAAGAAACAGTCACAATTATGGTGTGAATGATCTGTCCTAGGATCATAGTACATTTGTGTAGCTTACCTAGTCTTAGTATGCTGTTATTTTATTTTTTTGCTAAGTGACTAAGTTCAGCTCTATCCAAAATTATGTTTTCATATTCAACAGAATTTAGTCACTTAAGAAAGAGCATTATGAGTTCCTTCAGGGCTCTAAGGAACAATTAATTTTCCTTGTTCATATCAAAATCTACTACTGTTTCATTTATTATTTTAATTACATTTTGATCTTTCCCAGGTTCAATAAAATCATATCTTTAAAGCTCATATTTCCATAATTAGTTCAAATATGAACTTAACTTAAAAAAAAGCAAGCAATTCATTGAAGTGATCTAATATAAAGAACAAAATGACATGCATTTTTGTGTGTTCAAAAATATTGGTCTTATTTCATTGTAAAGTATTCCATTTCAATGAGATCATAAAGCAGTCTATGGCATTCTTTGCTTTAAAATGGATTCAAAATATATCTATATTTATGTTTTTCTTTTGCAATTTTATGGAAAATTGGGAATGAAATTTATTTAAAACATAGAAATTACAATTGAGTACCATTACATAAAAATAGAAGTATAACATTTAATACTGTGCAATTTTAAGATTAGGATATTTATAATTTTATAAAAATATAAAATTTAATTCTCAAAAACATGTTAGTTTGAAATTACTATTGTGTTTTGTCTTCAATTTTCATGGTTTAATTTCCTAATTTTTCTTATTTTAATTTATCACTCTCATCTTTCAAGCTATTATGTATACAAATCTGCATTAACAAATGGTTTATCAATATCCATGCCCTTAATAAGAAAATATCAGTTAAATACATTTCTTTCCTGTTTATATGTACAAAATTTTCATAGGCTTGTAAAGCTAAATAAAATTCTAGTGCATATGTTGTAATTACTCTTAGGGACATGAATCTGTATTCTGAGGAAAGGGCTCTGAGGGAGTAAGTTTGTAACAGTTAAGAATGTGTTATAAGCTAGGAAACTGGAATATTTTCCTAGGTTGTATTCTAATCCATATAATTTTTATTTCATTAACATTAGTTTAGTTTAAGATATAAGAAAGAAAGCTACTTAACATTCTTCCTGTGTTTAGCAACATTTTTCATATTTTTATAATGTATATATTTATAAACATATATATAATAAATATGCTATAATGCATAACAAAATAAAAAGATCCTAATTAGCACATTCTTATAAATTATTGTATATCAAAGATTAAGGAAACATTCTTTAATGTAGAACTTACCACTGAAAAGGGGAAAAATATCACATTTTCTGCAAGGCAGTGGAAAAAGCTGGAAGAAAATGGAACAATATTTGTCAGACATTGAAAGAATAATGCGAGCCAGAAAATTATACCTAGTCAAATTGTCATTCAAGTATAAGGTAACTTTAAGACATTTTCAAACATCATAGCAGTGCCTGAATATAGCCACATTGAGTACTTGTTAAAAGAACTGCTGAGTCCTAATATTGAAACAAGCAAGGGATAGACTAAAACAAATTAAAACAGAACAAAACAAACAAAAATCTACCACAGCTATAATAAAAGTATGTGACAGTTAATTATGATAAGCAAACAATCTTACTATTGAAATTTGATCAAACATCTTGGTAAACTAGAGAGGAATAAATGCATATAAAGAAAGATAATCTCATTTATAGTTGAGTAATTGGAGCATCTATTAAAGCAACATCTATCAATACAAAAATAAAGCAGTGTAATAATTCTAAATACTGCCCCAATAATTCAAAATGAAAATTTAAGACTAACATCTTTCAAAAAAATAGATTTTTCTTTTAATTTCAGTAAATTATTGTTTTGCTTGCATATTTTCTTATTTTGAGAAAAAATAATTCAATGTTTTTTTAAAATAGAATATCTAACATAACTTTATTGTAACCTTATAATAAAATTGATTTTCTCATCATCTATTTATTTATCTTATTCCATAGTTCATAATTAAATCAAAAAAACATTCACTAAATTGTAAAACCAGTAATTTCTGGATGATGAATTTTGAATGACTTGTAGATTTTTTAGAATTTTTATATTGCTTTCACTTTTAATACAAAGAATAAAGCATTTCCAATTCTATGAGGTTTTTATCCTAAAAAAAACCTTGAATTAATATACCTTCCGCTCTTATACTGTCCAACAGTTAAGTAGTATAATACAAAAGGAACCATGATGATTTTTAAAAAGCATCCAAGAAGTATTTTGAAGAAAAGATGTTGCTTTGCAGCCTTGGAACTTCCCTGATGAAATCGGAAACGGGGCCCGCTATGTGGAGGGCAAGGAGAGAAGAGAGACAGACCACTCCAGATTGGTAGGCGGTAGTTTTAACGAACAAAGGAGCTTACTCATAAGGGTTGACTTGGGCAGCTGTAAGACATGTAGACCTCTGTACCTCTCTTCAGAATGTTAAAATTATGTGGAGGCCTTAGAGAGGCTCAGTTGTATATTCAGTCCAGATGGTCTCAACAGCACATCACACTTTCAAGGCTGCATCTTTGAAATGTGAGAATGATGGGCACACTATACATTTCAAGGATAGGGGAGAGGGTGAAGTTCCTGACTGATTTCCAGGTCCAGCTCTGGGATCAACGGTTGATCATGTCCCCTTGATGAGCACCTCCAACGAAGGAGGAGTTACACTTTTAAGATATTTGACACTTTCTTAAGATCTGATGTTTATTCAGTTTTCTAATTCCACTTTAATCATATTTTGTGATGTATCTTCTATGCCATGAAACCTTCAAATGTGATACCCTATGTAGTTTCTAATGATTAATTTATTCTGGATCTTGAATTATGTGCCTGGTTTAAATTATAACGTATTTTTTGTTATCTATTTTATGTTCTTATTAATATTGAGGTGTTTGTCCGTGTTCTTTATATTTTCAAAATACCCATTTTTGACATCTTATTTTTTCTGTTTTCAAGTAATTATTTTCTGTTGAACTTTGAACAATTATTTTATATTACTTTATATTTATTTTACGTTATAGTTACACAGTTTAATTAGTTGTACCTAGTTACATTTAGTGTCCCCAGATAAATGTATTTCAGGTCAGGAACTGCTTTTGAGGGAAGCACATCATTGGAGGCTGAAGTTTTTAGTTATGGTGATCTCACAGCCATTGTGTTTAATAAAGTATACAGTTTCACATTTGAAAAGGAATTATTGAGAATAGTATTAATATAACTGAGTTGATAAAATTATAAAAGGTTTGAGTTAGAATATTATTTTACTTATTAAATAGTAAATGAATACCTAACATAAAAAGTTTCTTTTAAAATAGATAAACATCATTGGTTATTTTTTAAGAATATTTGGGAACTAATATTTATTTGTCTTTTTAAAGCTTGGAAATACATAAAGAGAATTAAAAATTTATTCTGCTTTTCATAGAGAAATCACATTAATAAAACAATGAGATAAATTACTCACTGTAGGAATATTATAACTAATAAAATTAAAACAAATAATTCATATATCTTGTTGTACAATCTTTTTGATACATTAATCTGGACAATAATAATCAATGTTTCCTAATATTACAAAGACACTTCCAGTCATTACATGGCTCTGAATGGAGTTACACACTACAACCTGTGAATTACTCCAGCCAGGTAGTAAATATCACTTTGATGAAGCATCCCATTATAGGTACTACACGGGAAAATTGTTTTAAAAGATACTAAATTAATAAAATAGAAATCAGATTATAGAAAATGCTATTAGAAATATTTCAACAAATATTTTTAAAATTTTCAACAAATATTCTAAGTATAAAAAGCCAACAACACATTTAGAAATAAGAAAAGAGAGCTTGTAGTTTAAAAAAGGCATTTGAATTTTATAACCTAATTTGGAACTTGATTCAAAGTATAAAGGAAATTGTGAAAGGGTTAGAAATATTTATCACTTGATACTTAATAAATGATATGATATTAGGTAAATAATGACAAAATAATTGTTAATTTTTTAAATGTGTTAATGTTGCTATGTTTAAAATCCTTATCATTTCTAAAAATAAAATGAAATATTTATGTATGAAATACCATATCTGGAATTTCTTTCAAGATAGTAAAGACATTTGGGAAATACCTTGGTGGGATAACTATTCCCTAGTTTTGAGGAGTTAGTGGTAACTTGTACTATTTTCTCAACTATGAAATACTTGAAAATTTTTCCAAAATAAAAAATATGAAAGAAAAGAAAAGGCAGATTCATAGTGGAAGATAGATAAACATCTGTAAAGTTTTTGGTTTAAGGGCTAACACACAGCAGGCACAGAGAAATAAAGAGGTAAATCAATTAATTTGCAATTATTAAACAATGATTAGAAAATATAACTTGTGACAACTAACTTTTGCTATTTTTATGACTTTCCCTGTCACTTGGTGTTTTATATACTTATGATAACACCCTTGAATATTAGAAAGTACTTTTTCCTCCTAGGTAAAAATATATTATGCTGTTGTTTATTTTAACTTTTCTTAAAATTCAAGTTATTTGTGTTATTTATTAATTGCTTACTGTCATTCTTTTATATTAGATAATAGGCTTTGTGGAGGCCATGTCAGATTTTACACATTATTCTCTCACTGATAGCCTATTGTCAGATGGTGATGGCTACTTAATAAATGTTTTAAGAATAATTTCTTTTAACACAAAGTGCTGCAGAGAAGACATTAATTAGCAAAATGTTTTAGAAGGCAAAGTTACTGTCTCAGTAGAGAATTGAGTTTTTAAGATATTTTGTAATTCTATTAAATCTTATGCAAATATTTTATAGATTTTGGTAAGAGTCTCCATTAAAGAAAATTAGGACAGCATCAAGCAGTTCAATAAGTAAGCTCACCCAGCTCTTGGATATGGAAATGAGGCTTAAGAGTGTACAAGATCCATTTAACCTGAGTCGTCATATATGGAGGAGAGACAATGAGAATGCATCAAGAAAGCAAGCAAACATAAGTATCAGTTGTAGAATTAGAAATGCATAAATAGGAATAACCAAAAACCAAAGAAATAAGGCAAATTATATAATTAAGATGTGTGTGTGTGTGTGTGCGTGTGTGTGTGAGTGAGTGTGTGAGTGTCTGTGTGTCTGCGTATATGTTTATGTGTTGAAAAGTATACGTCCTATAAGATTGTGCAGGGAACAACGGTTGAGCCCAAGAAACTGGAGTGAGGGAAGTGGTCTATATTATCGAAGACAGTATTTAACACAAGGGTGCTCAGCAGTGATAAAGACACAAAGTATAAACTCATAAAAGCATAAATCAATAATTGGAAGCAGACCATTTTAAGTCTCAAAAGTATAATCCAGTTTTTCAAAGGAGTCAGTAATCAATTTGGTTTTGATACACACAAAAATATTTTATTGGACACCTGCTGAGTTGTTTTCTTCCCCTATTACTTTTGGCATAAAAACTGTCCTCTTCTAATAGACTCAAATCTGCATGGACACAAAGGTGGATGTGGTGAATATTCTACAACTGTGTTTGTGAAGTTGTCATCTTACTTCCAGGCTACTTTTGTTGTTTGAGATTTGACTATTGACCCAACATGGTCTATAAAGTCCTAATTGTAAGCAATTGAGAGTTGAAGTTAAGGCATTCTCAGCTGTTCGACAAGTCCCTTGAAAAGAAGAGGTAAGTTTTTCTACCAAGTGAACTGGAGGGCATAGAATCCTGGTCTATGAAAGAGAAGAATGAAACAGCAGAGAGAAATAGATGTAAAAGATAACAAATGTCATCAGCTTTCTATGACCTGGCTAAAGAATTTTTCTTAGGATTCCCCATTTCTCTGCTATGATAATCTTGGAAACCCATATCAAGTCTGATAATAAACCCACTGATTTTACTGAAGTTTGAATTCTTTTTTGTTATTTGAAACACAAAAAATCTCAATTAAAACAAATGTGTTCCAAAAAAAACCCCCCAAAAAACAAAAACACTTTAGTTAACTACAGCCATGTTTTAAAGTGGTTTTGCCTAGCTTCATTATGAAATAAGTAGGGATTTATTTCTCATAGCCTAGTGGTTCTGAATAGATCCTCCTTAGAATCATAGGTCAATTCTACTTACACAGTGTGCACTTGCTATACAATTTAGTTACTTTTGTTTTCTTATCAAAGTAATTGCTTTTCATAACTGAACCTAATATTTGTTTCACTTCCCGCTGCCTCAAGGAGAGAGATAATATCTACACAAAAATAATGGTGATAAGTCCCTGTTTAAAATGACAACTAAACCCTTCACAATTGGTTGTTTGGGAGACTTACAGAAATTGAGCAAGAGCAAAAATGAAGTGCAAAGTTTGTTCTCTCATTGTCAGTAGTTTGAGTTCCCTCAAGTAGAGTTTTCATATGGAAGACTAGTGAGTTAAAAAATAAGAAAGGTATGCTGGTTTAAAACTGCTAAAAGCTAGTGTAAGTCATTCATAATTAATTCTTGATGGTTCTCTTTCAAAATTACCCTTAGTATTGCTACTTTCTCTAACTCAGTTTACAGGCTTCTCCTATTTTGAATGTCCCCCCCCCTTTTCTTTTATTTATAACCCACCAAGTGGTTCTGTCTTTTTTTACTTTCTGAATCTTTTCAAATTTTGTGAGGGCTATTCTAAATTTACATGTACTTAATAATCACTAACCTCTTATTTTAATGCATTTTATAGATTCATTTCATTGTCAATATAACAATATTCTTTATGAATATTAATGCTTAAAATTCTAAGGTTTGCTTCATACCAACAGAATAGAATTGAGAGGCCAGAAATAAAATCACATGTACATGGGCAAATAAATTTTGAAAAAGTAGCCAAAAAACATACAGTGAAGAAAAGAAATCCTCTTCAATAAATGATGCCAGGAGTGTTGGAAAACCACATGCAAAAGAATGAAACTAGAAAACAGTTTGTCCCCATGCACAAAAATTAATTCAAAATGGAGCAAATACCTAAATGTAAGATTAGAAACAATAAATTATGCAGAAGAAAACATAGATACTAAGTTTATGGAACTTGGTCTTAGAGAAGATTTTATGAATTTGACCCTAAAGAAAGGGAAGTAAATGCGAAACTAAATGAATGGGGCTATAGCAAACAAAAAAGCTTCAGCACAGCAAAAGAAACCACCATAAAACAAAAATGCAACCAACCAAAGGGGAGAATATATGCAAACAATGGCTCCCACAAAAGTTAATATCCAAAATATATGAAGAACTCATACAACAGAAAACTAAACAAACAACCCAATTAAAAAAAGAGCAGAAGACCTGAACAGACACTTCTCCAAAACAGACATACAAATGGACAACAGAAATATCAAGATGCTCAACTACATTAGCTATTAGGGAAATGCAAATCAAAACCGCAATGAGAAAGCACTTTCACACCTGTTAGAATGGCTATTACCAACATGACAAGTAATTACGAGTGTTGGAAAGGGAGTGAAGAAAAATGAACCCTCATTCACTGCTGGTGGGAATGTAAACTGGTACAGCCAGTTTATGGGGAAACTCTATGGAAAACAGTGTGGTGGTTCCTCAAAAAATTAAGAATAGGGTTACCATATGACCCAGAAATCCCTCCTCTAGGAATCAACCTCAAAAAATTAAAAACATTTATTTGCAAAGATATATGCGCCCCTCTATTCATTGCAGCTTTATTCATGGTGGCCAAGACATGGAAACGACTGAGGTGTCCTTCTCTCGATGATTGGATAAAGAAGATGTGGTGCACATATACAGTGGAATACTACTCAGCCATAGAAAGAGAAATATTATTTGCAATGACATGGGTGGACTTTGAGATTTCATGCTAAGTAAAATTTGGCAATCAGAAAAAGCTGACAACCATGTGATTTCACTCATATCTGGGATATAAAACTGAAATTCAAAAACAAAGAGAACAGTATGATGGTTACCAGGTGGGAAGGGGAGATGAAGGCAGGGAACTGTAAAGGGGGTCAAATATATTCTGACCAAAGATGATTTGACTTTGGGGAGTGGGAACACAATGCAATATACAGATCATGTGTCATAGAAATGTACACTTGAAACCTGTATACTCCTATTTACTAATGGCACCCAAATAAATTTAATAAAAAGTAAAGATACAGATAAATTAACATTAAATTAAATTAAATTAAAATGAAGAGAAAAAGAAATAGAAGCACCATGAAGGCAGGGACTTATGTTTCTAGCTTACCACTGCATTGCCAATATGCTTTGTAGCACATCGGTTGACATTTAGTGGAGGGGCAAATTGCACCATTCAAATATTGACATTATTCTCCATAGCCCTTATTAGAAAACTGTATTCCACAAACTGCAGCTTGCCATAATAACAGAGTTTACTTACTTTCTCACATTTCCCAGATCAAAGTATCAGCAGGTTTAGTTTCTTTTAAGATATCTCCTTTGGAATATAGATGGTCACCTTCCTCCTGTGTCTTCACATGGCCTTTCCTCTGTACAGATCTATGTCCTAATCCTCTTTCTTGTAAGGACATCAGTCATATTGGAGCAGGGCCACTCATTTGACCTCGTTTTACCTTATTTACTCTTACAAAAGTCCTGTCTCCAAATACAGTCACATTCTGAGCTACTGGACTTCACTATGTGAATCCAGGAGGCACAATTCAGACTGTAATAGAGGCTAAGTGTTCTACTTCTCGTCATTGATCAGCAAAGTGCAGTGGTGTTCATGAAGATATGCCAATGACAGTGCTGAAATGATTCAGACTGCCTTATCTTTTTGTTTTAGAATTCTTTGAATAAACAGTTCTAATGGAAATTATTTTCCTCTGTGTAAGATTATTCATGTGACTAAAGGAAGGTGGATATAACATGGATGACTATACAGCAGGGCTTCTCAATATCCTTTGCGGTATGAATAATTTGATTGAAGCTGTGTGTCATATCCTCAGGAAAAAATACACACACTAAATATTCCATAGCATTTAAAGATATTAAATACCTTAAAAAGAGTCTGTGTACCCCAGGTTATAAACTCTAATTCTATTGTGTGTCAATATATGCATCAAGATTTTTTATTAGACAGAAAACACATAGGAATGGGAAAAGTATAAAATATTAAAATAGGTCAATTCATAAACTAGAGAGGATCTTTAATGTTTTTTCTAATAGACAGTTATTTGCAAAATTAATTAAGATATATACAATATCTCTCACATAACTAGTTAGAAAAGGTGCACTACCTTTCTGAAACAAAAATAATTTGAGCTAGAAGTACTTTATTTTACAAGTTTAAGAAATGAATTTGATCTCGGTGTAAGAATAGTTTATTACCTATGCTAGTCATATAGATACTTAAGCATTTCTCTGTATTTTCAAAGAAATGTAGCTAAGATACATGAAGAAAGACACAGTTCAAGAATTAAGGGGTATGATGCAGAAACCTGGTAGCAATTTGTTCATCATATTAAATAATACATATTTTAGAAATTGAATTTTTATAGTGTTTATCAGATGTGCTAAATGAATACACTTAGTATGCTTTGTTTCTTAGATTAAAGCATTTCCCCTTACAAATTAGTGTGTTATCCTTAGCTAGGGAATGTCTTATTCCAAGAGTTTATCAGAAAAGTGATCCTTATGTTTTTCTCTGTTATTCCTTCCTATCATTCTAAATAAAATAGTTCACTTTAAAACAGTTTGAAAGGATTTGCTTTGAAGATAATCTTCCAAAGATTTAGAGCCTGTGGAGTGACCACCTCCACACTTTACTGGGCACAAGTAATTCCTCACTGATTATAATGTAACTCAATCCATTGAAAGCCAATCTGATAGGAATGTCCTCTCTGTGTAATCCTCAGGGGAGAATGGGGAAGTTAGTCACGTAGCCTAGAGTAAGAACTGCCTGCCAGAGAAGTGCCATAGATAAATAGTCCCTGAAGGACTCGGGGGGAAGAGAAGTCAGTCTATATATTACAGAAAGCAGCACATTTTCCCACAAAATGACTAGATATTTTACACATTTTAGAGTTTTCTGTTCATTTAATAATTATATATGTACTTGCCTGAGCAATTTTCTTGTTTTAAAAATACATATTTTACCTCTTAATGCTCCTTCAGCATTTACTTAAAGCTCTTCTAATGGCAACCCTAAAAAGAAAAAAAGTATCTTGTCTCTCCTGCTTTTGGAATCAGTTACAGCAGAAAGCAGAGAAGCTGGAAATACCAGTAATGAAACAATGACTGACAGATGAATACAGCAGAAAATAGCAAAATCCATGAGATAACTGGGATTTGCTGGGCAATCATGTGTTTGAGAAGGAAGGTCGGGCTTACGCAGTAAGTATAATACATGAATCTTGGAGGACTGTGCCAAAAATCCAAAGTTAGTTCAAGACATGAAAGATATTTTCAGTCACATTGTCACTTTCTTTTTACCTTGATGGCTCATCCACAACTCCAGGCTTTAAAAAAGAAAAATCGAGTGTCTTTCACAACCCTCCCTAGTAAGATAGTTCGATGTGGCGTGACATTTCTTAAGTTCTTGAACTCTTCATGACAAATAAAGAAGTGGGATGCAAGAGGGGAGGGAGGTAATATTTCCGATGAAAATAATTTTCAAATGAAGCATTTTTGTACTTACAGTCTTTATTTTATAATTATTGAAATTGTTGGAAACAATCATTTGGTTTGACGTGTTCTTATAATGTATTCAATAGTTTGCTAATCATCTTAATCAGAGTATGCAGAGTGTAGCTCACACTCCTCTTGTAACTCGGGCCTTCATAAGACTGTCAATTAGCACACCGCAGTCAGAGAATGATGCCTTAAAGGACTATTAAGAGGTGGAGGCCTTCCTGCCCTCATCTAAATGGTGCCAGATGGCTGTATAATTAGTTACTCTGCTGTATCTACATTCCTCGTCAGAGCTGTTATCTCCTTTGCAGAATTTTGGTGAATAGACCCTACTTACTAATTTTCACATTTATTTGATCTGGTGTTTTTAATACTCCAAGAAGAAACAAAATCACAGAACTGATTACATTTTGATGTAGTATTCCTTTTATCATTATAAAATACCCATCTTTGTCATTGCCATCTTGAGATTTATTTTGTCAGATATAAGTAAGAGTGCACCTGATTTTCTGTGGATGCTATTTGCTTGGAAAACCAATTTCCACCCTTTGACCTTGAGGCTACCTTTGCCTTTGCAGTTTAGATGCATTTCCTATAGGCAGCATCTGGTTGAGTTCTGTGTTTTGATCCAACCTGCTACACCAATGTGCCTTTTCATTGGTGAATTCAGTCTATTTACATTTAGGATGATTATCGATGTATGGGGATATCCTATAGCCATTTTATCTTATGTTTCCTGGTAGCCCTGGGCTTCCGCTGGTTCTTTTCCATTGTGTTTCTGTCTGTTGTTTCTGTTTGGTGGTACTTCATAACTCTTTCCTCTGTTTTCTCTTTTTTTTAAGTTATATGTCTCAATTTTTATGTGCATTTGTTATGTGTGATTACCATCAGGTTCATGAAAAAGAAAGTTTTATATATATGAAATAAAAGTCTTTTTTTCATTTGAATGCGTCTGATCTCCAATCCCCTTTGTAAATTCTGATCTTTACACCCTCCCCTTTTATGTGTTTTTTTTGTCACAAATTATCCCTGTTTATGTCTTAAGTTTGCTGATGATCTTATTCATAGTTTTGTTACCTTTTGTTTTTTGTTTCAGGTTCTTTGAGACCTTGAGTGGTTCCTGCAATGGAGGTCTTCTGATGATAAATTCCCTCAGCATCTGTATATCTGGAAAAGTCTTTATTTCTCCTTCATACCTAAAGGATAGCTTTTCTAGATATATTATTCTTGGCTGGTAATTTCTCTCTTTCAGTATTTTGAATATTTGGTTCCACTCCCTTCCAGCTTGCAGAGCTTCTGCTGAGAAGCCTGATGATAGCCTGATAGGTTTTCCTTTCAGGTTACTTCCTTCTTTTCCCTGGATGCCTTGGAAAGTCTTTGTCATTAATTTTTTGACAGTTTTACATATTGAGACTTAATTATTTTGATTAATGCAAGTGTTTGTCTTTAGCCTCACCCAGAGTGTAAAATGTTATATAAATATGACGATTTTGCATGTGTTTGTGTGTGCTTGTCCCTGCAGCGTTAGTTGTGTGCTGTAGAAATTAGAGGTTGATGTTTTTGCAGTTTAAATTTGGAATCCAGAAACATTAATGACTATTTTCTTATGGACATTTTCTATCAAATTTGTAATATCTAGCTCACTCTTAAACCCACAAGAAATCTACACTATATCTATTTCCAAGGTTCTGTCATTCAACTATACTCATGCCAATGTTACACAATGACGTTGCCTCTGAGTTTTAACAAAATGAGGTACATACACAGTCTATAGATCCCAATGGAGTACTTTTCCTAGAAACAATAAGCATGTTAAAACAGCCACTTCTATTATTTTTTTGTATAGAATGTCTTGAGATGAATTAGTAGTAGTGTTTTTTTAAATAACTGACATAATATGACTCTCATCTGATGAAGATCTTACACCACTTGATGAACAAGATATCAAATACCAGATAGAAACAGAAATAGAATGGAATAGTAAAGTCCACATCAGAGGAAATGTATTTAGGTTTAACAGATACATTCTGTTCAGATATCATAGAAATGTATAATAAAGCCATTAAATGCATAATTTATATATTAATAGAATCAAGGAAAACATTACTGTGAATTATTTACGATTAAAATGTGGTGGTTTAAGTGAAATTAAAAAATCATTTGGTAAGACCTATTACCTATTATCCTCTTTCACATGACCTATTGCTTATATTCTTAAAGCACGGTAGCAGCCTTACTTGTGATAACTTCACGTGTACAACATATGCTCACAAAGACTCCATGTTAGGAAAAGCAAAGACCACCACGAAACACTTAACGGCTTCCCAAATCAGTGTCAACTAAATTCAGATTACTAGTTATAAGAACAGCATACAATGATTTAAGGATGTAGTAAGCTGCGCCAGAAATCTACTGTTGGATTCCATGATTTCAAATAATAAATAAATCAGTTAGCCTTCAGGAATCTGAGCTTGGCTTAATAACATAAAACATTTCATATTTTTTCTTCAAATTGAGAAATAATTAAATATGTAGATTTACTTCACCTAACAACTATTGAATTCATAATTTATTTTTTTTATAACAGAACTTAAAATGTCCTTTTCAGTTGACTCCAGCTTTTTTTTGGTTGGTATTATTTTTTTCTTCAAGTATAATAAATTTTCTACCTAGAAACAAACTAAATATAGATGATTATATTAAAAAGTTACGTTTTGAAGATATGGTTTTGAACAAAGAGAGGCCTATCAATTTATTAGCAGTAATAGTTTGTAATCATAGACTATGAGGTGGAAATGTGAATTTTCCAACATGGTTGAATATACCCAAAATGTTTGGTTTTTGTATTTTCATCAAGCAAGGTAGGTTAATATTAGCATTCCCTACCACTCTTCTTCTTGCTTTTCATGTTCACTGTTTCACATTTCACAATGTTTATGACAGTGAGATTTAGGCATCAACTTGGCTAGACTTTTGTCCTGGTTATTTAATCCGAGTGCTTAATCATAGGTGTTTTTATAGAGGTATTTTACTGAATTGATTAATATCTACAATCAATGGACTTTAAGACCTCCAGAATCTTGGTGGGTCTGATCCAAGCCTTTGAAATTCTTTAAAAACAGACTGAGGTTTTTGTTATTAAGCACATATTCTGCCTGTGGACTTAAGTTTTGGCTTGTACCTGAGAGTTTCCAGCTTACCTAGTTATCCTGCACAATGGCTTAAGCCATTCCTTAAAACAAATCATAATACATATTATATACATATTAGAATTTTGATTGATACAGTGTTCTTGAGTTTTGTTTATATTTTGTTATGGTCTCAAAACATTATCAATCACATCTGATTTTAATACTGAATGCCTGTATCAACATTGATTACTCAGCTCTCATCATCTTCCAAATTAAGCTCCCTCATACACTCCTGCCTTCAGTTAATACCCACAACTATATTTTCCCTTCCTCCACTGGAGACCACAATAAGCCTTCACTGCAAACATTTCATTGACCAATGATAATTACTTACTTTCAAACAATTGATCTTTACTTACACTTTAGCTGATTGTTCAAATGACGGTTACCCTAACTCTGAAAACAATTTGGATAACTTGAGTTTATACATAAAATTAAACATCTAAATTATGACACTTTGAATCCTTTTATTTTATCGAGGCCTTTAGGGAAAAATATAAAAAACAAAAAACAATAACCCCCTTTGTTAGTCTGTCTCTGTGGGTATCACTGCTTTTAGTGTTTGTGTTTCGGAGAATGTTCCTCTCTTCTATTGCTGTCTATCCCCATACCACATACAGCCCAGTTTTCCAAAAATTCCCCTAACCTTCAATGTGCTCCAAACCAGGAAGTATTTTTTCTTGATATAGCATAATTTTACATAATAAATGTAAGCCATATTCATTGTGAAATATTATGAAACAATGTAAAGAAAATTTTTTTTTAAAACCCAGCAACTAAACATCCAGACACACACACAGACATGCTTGTATCTTTCAGTTACAGCGCATGTGAATATTATAATGACATTATAATCTATTCCTGTATAATAGCTAACATTCAAATATGTTATCACATTGACATATTTTACTTAATCCCATTTTAGTGTTATTAAATCAATGTTTGTTTATACATCTTTCTTGCTCTGTCTTATATCTCCTTTGATTAAATTCTTAGGTTAAATTTCTGCTCAACTAGAATAGATATTTTTAGGATTTAATTCCAAGTTAATTTTCAGAAAGACACTAGCCTTTTTTTTTATTTCTACAAATATCATAGTTTTATAAGTCACTCTAAATAATGATTGCCTCTGTATTAAAAGTTCCACAAGCACCCAAGATTACTTCAGCTTGACTAATTCACTAAAGGGTTTACAGTACCATTATATATCCCTCAATATCAAAGAATTGCCAGAGACAAGATAGAATTTTCTGGAAAGCTAATGCAAAGACCAATTTATTCAGAGAGCATAGAAGGTGATCCAACTTTAAGGATCTAGTGAAAATTGTAAATATTATTCAAGTATTCAGACTGAAGCAAATCTTCTCTGATTCATGAGAAAGAAATGGGCAGGGAATTCAAGGCTCTACTTTATTAATATTTAGTTTGACCTTTGTTGAGTAAAAATGTACTCACATAAAAATTTGATAAGAGGAATGAGATGTTTAAAAAACTCACACATTTCTTTATGACATTGTTGAAAGTCAAGACTTTCTTTATTTTAAAGTGTGTTGCTCAGGTGGTGGGTCTTAACAAAATATTCAGGATCTAGAATAGATGTAACATTTCATTTCATGGCTGAAACTTATTTTAAATTTTGAGAATATAATCAAGATATTCATTAAATGGTTCGAGAGCTTGTCATTTTATAATTTTTGAGAGTTTTTTCATTCACTACAGAAAGTGATGATATATGATTAGACAAAATTTTATAAATGCTAATGCAACCAAAGTTTGTTTAGTAATTTTGTTCACTGGTAATATTTGAAGCATCCACTTTTCCAAGTTTGTTTGCTTGTTATTTAGTTTACTTAAAAAGTAACTAAATCTTCATCTACTTTTTACCAAATTATCAGTATCTATATCACCTTGCTTGCTACTGTTTCTAATGCCATGAGCTAAAATTTTCTAATTCAGCAGAATTAAGAAACCTAAGACCTGGTGTGTGTAGGCCATGGACATAGACTAAGAGGCGTGGGGATGATGGGGTGAGATGCAGGGCAGAGGGGCTTAAGGGGGAAAATGGGACAACTGTAATAGTGCACTCAATAAAATATACAAAAAGAATAAAGAATAGAACAAATTATATAAATGTAATTTTTTTAAATCTAAAAAACCACAATGAGTTGATGAAAATAGTGCTCTAAAGTTAGTTGGTCTGTGTATGTATTAAATTTTGTATATGTTAAGGTTTGTATATATTAAGTTCATGCAACTGCATGAGTTCATTTTGTGATAAATATTTGTGTTTCTTTCATTGAATTACATTTATTTGTGTTTGAGAGGTCATGTCCCTGGAGAACAACTCCAAGACAGAGATTCATGTGCAGACGTTTTATTGTGGGAACCCTTACTAACAATACCTGTAAAAGAGCATGCAAAACAGGATGCGGAAGATGGAGAAATTGAACAGTGGTTATGTTGCAAAATCCAATCCCACAGAAAGCTTTGGAGCCAAGATGGCATTTTAGAGTTGGCTCTAATGCAGGTACTAGAGGGCCAGACTTTTTGATTCCACCATGGCCTGCTCTGGTCCTCCTAGTTAAAATTCCTTGGATATGAGTGACCCCTCATGAGGGCCACAGTCTTCTGATAGTTCCTTTAGTTACAGCTGAGTTAAAAACAAACAAACCAAAACTCAATATAAAAAATGAATTGCCGTTTGCACTATTAAGCAAATTAAAAATACAGCATTTTTCTTTTTGGATAAAAGACTGAGACTAACTTCATACATATTTGTGGATTTTTACTTTACTTAAAATATATTTTAATTTTACTCTTATATACTTTCTCTGGAAATGTACTATATATAAAAATAGTTACTATAAAGTACAACAATATAAATTATAAAGTATATAAAGTATAAAATTCAAAGCAATGCTGATGCTCTTAAGTAGATAATAGAAAAGATGATTGTTCAAATAATTGCAAAGCATTGCATTACAGTTGTCAATCAAATTCTTGGGTATCTTAAGAGAAAGATATCTGTAGGGTCCAGAAAAGCTTAATAAAACTTAGCATTTTTTTCAGCTTCTTTAATAATGGATAGAGTTTTAAGAACCAGAGCTGAATACCAAGATTAATCTGGGCAGAGTGAAGTATATTAGAAAGAAATACATATGCAAAATGCAAAGCATTTTTTAGAGGGGAATGATTACCTCAATTTGATAAAGCATTAGGCATGTGAACAGAAATAGTGTTAGCTTGTTAAAAAGTTAGATTGTTCCATTGCTCAGATGTCAGACTGCCTCTTTCCTGCTGACAAACCACTTATGTCCCTGTTCTTGCTTCCATGCTTCACAGCAAGCTAACCAATAGCCCTATCCATTCTAGCTCCAAAATATACTCCAAACCTGACCGCTCTCACTTCTTTTACTACAGCTGTAATTCTAGCCCTCATCTTCTGCCATCCGGGCTGAGGCAGTAGCTACCCAACCACACCAGTTAGTTTAGCTCTTTCATCCATATATCTGTTCTCCAGACAGCAGGCAAAGTCATCCTTTAAAAATACAAATCAGATCATTTCACTCTTTATTCAGAAGGATTCCAGGTACTTTACAGGACATTGATATCAAATACCAAAGTCTTGACCTTGATTTGCAAGGTCTGACAGGATTTGTTTCCTACCTACCTCTCTTGTCTTCTCTCTTAATATTTTTTTCTTGCCGATTAATCTTCCTGGGTGTCTTACACTTTCCAGATTTGTTATATTTGAGGTTTTTGTTCTTTTATTTTTTCTGAGCCCTAATGGTCACATAGCTGCTACCTTCTCATCATTTACATTTTGCCTGAAGCATTATCTCCACAGAGAAACCTTTGTTAAGTGAGCATCTAAAATAGCTTTCTTATGAACATTGCCTATCAAATTGCTTCTCTATGATTTTTTTACCCTGTTTATTTGTTTATGTTCATTTTTTATCTTCCTTCAATAGAATGTAAGCTTTATGAAAAAAGTCCTTACTTACTCATTCTCCACTGTATCAACAGCATCTATAACAGCAGATGAATTCTTTCAGGAGGTCACAGGTCATTAGCAAATGATAATAATATAATTACAGAATATCTACCAAATTTGAATTTGTTATGGAGTTTAAGAAATTGGAAAAATAATTTGACAAGTTTCTTGAGAAATTATTTGCTCAAAATATGAAGTTTACGGTATTCTACAAGTTATTTTGTAATGTATTCAAAAACACTAATCATTAGAATTGTATGAAAATTAAACTTTTTAATGAAAGTGTTCACTTTTTAGACAGTTTTTCCTGAAGGATTTAGGAATGATGTAAATAAAGCAGATATTAAAAAGAAAAAAACTGGAAATCAAACAACCACCAAAAATGTGTTGAATGGATTAAATCATTGTTATACAAACCATCTTAAAGGGAGAAAATTGCTAGTAGCCCTTAAAGGACTTAAATATTAGCTGATGATGCGTCAATTTATAGACAGAATTGGCATAACAGAGAAATGTCTTTCCATTACAGAAGCACACAAAAAAATCAAGAATGAATATTAGCAGGGCCCCTCGGAGGTCTGACAAGAGTGTGTTCTGATTTTGTAGATCTGCAGTCAGGTGTAGCTCAAAAACACCTCTAAAGAATCTTTGAAATGATTTATTCATATGATGATATTATATATGTAATAATTTCATCAACACAGACTCTTTTCATCTTTAATTGGCACTACCTGAGCAAAATTAGCAATATCTCCCTCCCATATGGAAGATATGCAATGTTAAATATTCCATCTCATTAAATATCCCTACTCATGCAAGATTAAATATTCCAGCACCGGTGACACATAGAGATTTCATTGTAAAGTTATATATCAACATCAGGCTTAAATACCTATTTAATATAAATCCACTTCTGACTGATGAACTAATTCTCTGTGTGCTGACAAAATCAGTTTTAAGCCAGAAGGCAAGATCCAGATCTCTGGCAAAGAAAGGGCCAGGATAATGAAGACTTCTTTGTGAGCCTTTTGTGAGACAATCTGAAGGTCTTTGCCTTAGGGACCCAAAGAGCACTGTCTTTTCCTGAGTGTACAATAACATTTTATTTTCATCTCTACAGTGGCTCTCCTTTTAAAAAAATGAGATTGGCCCTGACTGGTGTGGCTCAGTGTGTTGGGTATCATCTCACAAACTGAAAGGTTGCAGGTTCAATTTCTGGTCAGGGCACATGGTTGTGTTGCAATCCACGTCCCTGGTTGGGGCCATGCGAGAGGCAACTGAGACTGCCTTTTAATGGTAGAAAGAAAAAAAAATGTGTTAAGTAATCTCTTAAGGTTTGGGTGCATTCCTGTGATTCTGGTGGCTCAGAATACTAACTGAGGAAGAGTTTCTGTTTTATTTATTTTACTTAGGCATTCTTTCATTCATTGAACAAATGCATCTTATTTATTTCCTAATATTAGATAGACATGGTTCTTGCACTCACAGAGTTTAATGCTTTTGTTGTAAAGGTAGAAAAATTAACTACTTAAATAAAATTTTAATTAAAATTTTGCTATCTTATAGAACAGGGTTACGGGGGAGATTAATAATATTTTATGTTCCAGGGACTAATATCAAAAACTTTGTGCAGAAAAGAATGTCCTTAGGTTGTGTGCCACCACCTCATTAACCTTTGAAATTCAACTGAATGTTATTTATAGTCACTCCAACATATCCCTAACAAAAGCAGGCTGTCTTCTCCCTGAAAAGGTCGGAATTCCAGGGCTAGCTAAGCCTGCCTGCAGGAATCAGATAAAGAACTCAAGGGAACCAGTCGAAAAAAGTGAGGGGATCAAGAAGTACAAATCGATAGTTACAGAGTAGTCATGGGGATGTAGAGTGCAGCACAGGGAATAGAGCTAATAATACTCTAATAACTACCTATGTTGCCAAGTGGGTACTGGAAATACTGGGGCGATCATTTTGTAAAGTATATGATTATTTAACCACTAGGCTGCACACTTGAAACTAAAACAAGTAACATGAATGTACACAGTAATCAAAAATGAAAATGAAAAAATAATAATAAAGAGGAAAAGTTTGAAAAAAGAAAGAGAGAACTCAAGGACCACCACCAAGAAATTGGTTTGCACTGGAAAAATCCACGATGGCACATGAAACCCCTTCCCCAGAGAACTTTTGATGAACTTTTCTTCGTTAGCATACTAAAAATCATACCCAAGGGTGGAGATTTAACATTAAAATGAGACATGATGTGTGGTTAGGCATGTTTCAAGCATCATTGAGAATTGTAGATGCTCCCTTGGAAATCCAAGAACTCTTCACTGTTAATACTTTCCTCATCCCCCAGAATTCCATAGAGGGAATCATCATGGCATTCATTTATCCTTCTCCATCCATTGGCCCAGGAATAAAGTTTCTGACTTGCTTCACAGAATACTGGATTTTCCTGTTGATGGGAGTGTCACCAGGGAGAACAACCAGGATTTGGGGGCTCTGACCCCCAAAGTAGGGGTTGGTGACAAGAGTACAGTCTATTTGAAGAACTGAGACAAACTTGGCTGAAATGCAGAAAGTTAGTGAGAGCGCATTTAAAATGGTTTATGGATAGAGAGATGAGACATTGTAAATTGAAAAATTTAGGAGCATGTGAAGGTATAGTAGTGAAAATGCTTTGAATTTTCTGACCTCTGTCTTCTAACTCACATAACATTTAAAGACAAACAACAGGTCCCTAAAATGTCCTTGTCCTAATCTCCGGAAAATAGGGTTTTACATGACAAAAGGAGCTTTGTAGACATAATTAAATTAAAAATTGTCAGATGTGGGTATGGTTCTGGGTAATCCAAATGGATACAATGCTGTCACAAGCATCCTTATGGGAGGTAGGTGAAGAGGGCCAAGTCCAAAGAGATGGACAAAGCTGGGGATGGAGTGATGCCATTTTTTAAAACTTAATCTTCATTGTATTTTTTTCCATTATCATTTAGTTTCCTCATACTCCCCTTACCCCAGCAATCATCACACTGTTGTCCACGTCCATGAATCCCTTTTCCTTTTTGCTCAATCCCTATGCCCTTTGAAAATGGAGAAAGAGGCCTGGAGTCAGGGAAGGCAGACTGCTTCTAGAAACTAGAAAGGTGAAGAAACACTTTTTTCCCTAGAGCCTCTATAAGGAACACATGCTACCAATACCTTGAAGACCAATTTTGGATGCCGAGCCTTTAGGACAAAAGTATAATAATGTCTGTTATTTTTAAACCACTAAATTTGTAGTAATTTTATAGCAGTGACAGAAAACTAATACAAATGTTGCATGGTTTGAAATCTTGTCTGTGTTTTTAAAGATGTAGTGTTCTATTTCATTTACTCTAGTTAAATGAAACTAGAATATTAGCTTCCTGGGTGATGGGAGCATGTTTTTTTTACTTCCCTGGCATCAAGTTATGTCCATAATACATCACATAATTTATTTGCTAATCAATTTAATTTAATTAATTAAAAAATAACACTTACAATATGTTCAAGCAGTTGATCTGCCTCCAAACTAATTTTTAGTTCTCACTCCACATCTGACTTTTATCAGTTATACAGGTGCTGTCTAAGCTGTTTAAGGACCTTAAGGCAAAGGCCAGAATGCAGTGCTCTCTTTCTTTTCTTTTCTTGGAAGATTTCTCATTGCACCCAAAATTTGTACTTTTGCCTTTTTGAGGCTTCAGTTTTTAGACTCTGCCCAAATTTATTTGACTCGGGTTTAATTTATAACAGCTATGTGGCTTAAAATAAGTTAATTGATCTGTCTTAGTTGACTTATCTGTGAAATATGATTCCAATTTTTGTCATAGGTTTGACATAATTATTGGGCAATATGGTCCTTAAAAAGAAAAAAGCCAAGTGCCTGTCAAAGATGGTTCTTTAATTCCTGTCTCTTCTGTTACCTTCTCATCAGATCACTCCAGCCCTATGGCTCATTCATCAAGGAGCTTCTCTTGACAGGCTCTCATATGCCAGAAAACATAGATATCCAGAAAAGGCATGTATAAATGCCAATATTTTAACATCCAAACCATGACTGTAGAAGAGAAAGTTTGGAGAGTGTTTTTTATGTACCAAGTTTCCCACTGGATGAACTGATAATTCCTCCAAGGCAATAACACTCTCTCCTTCCATTTCACAGGCAGTGCTGTCAGTGCTCTGTGATATCATGGGACAGGGACTCTAAATGTCAGCATCACCTACTGTTTCTCTGACAAGGATCTGAAATGAATCGACTTTTAGAGTTATGTGTACTCTACCAGATTAATGTGCCTGACACCAAATTGATGCCAAATAAATATTATATGAGTTATGGAGGAAAAGGTGGACGGTATGAAACCTTGTATTTGTAACACTCATCCACATCAATATTTTCCCAGCTGGCATCACTTTTGTGAAAATTCAGCAGGTATAAAAGAAGAATCCTTTTCTACCTTGCACTGCATGTGTGTTTGTCACTTTCTTTACTTTAGAGTAGAACAGTAGAGGTGTCTGTTCATTTTCTAACTTCTCATCCATTTTGGTGAAGAGAAATAAATAAAGCCAAAAATCAAAGTTTGATTGGGATGTTGAAGGGACTCAGGGTGACTATACATCATGGCATTGCTAAGCATTCTTAAACCTGTGGGAGAAGATGACTGTTGCAACAGCAGGTGATAGTTCCCCAGAGCAGACATAACCAATAAGATGCCTAAGAAGCTATTCGGACTTGAATCTGACTTAAGATGGATTCAAACAATCTTTATGGTATCCCTCTCTAAGGGTATCTTTCCACTGGTGTAGAGAAACAAGATGTATTTCGGGGGTTTCTGGAGTCATGCCACAATCAGTAAAATGTTCATATCAAATCATTTTCATAATGATAATAACTGACCAATATTACACATTTCTAATACAAACTATTGGTTTGGTCAAAAAGCCTGTATAGTTTTTTCTGTAAAATAAAAGGCATACTTTTCATTTCCACCAATAACTTTATCGATTTGGGTATTTTGAGTATGTCGGCTATCTCCTGCTCATGGGTAGAGGCCAGGGGTGCTGCTAAACATCTTCCAATGCATAAGACAGCCCCACAGCAAAGAATTATTTGGCCAAAATGTCAACAGTACCAAGAAACTTCGCAAACCAGTTTTGATACATTTGATCAGTCATAGCACCTTCTCAACACACTGTGCAAATCTTTTTCGTGTGTGTGTGTTTCATTTGTGTTTTTACCTTTCTTGAAGTACTAAAGCATAATACCCTGAAAATGTTGCTTATTTTCTTTCATCTTCAATATTGAAATGGCTGCACAAAAATTCGCCAATTTGGATAAGTTTTTGTTTTGTAAATGCACACTGATATGACAACTGTTGGAATACAATCAAACAAAATCATTTTGAATGAAGTTAAAGACAACTAAGTACTACTAGAACCATTACACAGGAAAAACTAAACAAACTTTTTGGCCAACCCAACATTTCTCTAACACAAACTAGAATTATAAGTAGTTTATCATGCATATACATTTTATATTTTGCAAGCCATTGGAGTTTCTTTGCCACAAATAACATGCCAAAAGTGCTGATTTAATGGTAATAAAGTTATAATTTTAAAGCTACTGGCATACATTCCAGGATTTGTTGTTGCCTAATCTTTATTTATGTTTTTGCAACTGTCAGCCATCAAGGGCTATAACTGCGCTGTGCAGATATGACTGCAACTATAATGCAACTGAGCATTGTAGGTTTTTAATGGGCAATAAACCTGATTTATTAAATGAACCCTATTAATGTTACATCAGGGATAAAGTGATTATAAGGCCCTTAATATTGTAAGTATTTATAATTATCATTTCTTTCTTCACAAAGATCCATCTCTTTCTAGAATCATCAGTAGACTCTGACATGCTGGGCTTTATAAAACTGATAATGAGTTGAAAATGAAGACTCTCAGCTGTATGTTCTTCAAAATCATATACAAACCATTTGAATTGAAACAATAATAAAATAATCCTTCTTTTTTTTCAGAAGGGAGTTGCTATATAAATCTCTGGAATATATTATTCCTAGAACTGGTGTGAACCAATAGAAGCATAAAGATTTTTTAAATTTGAGGTTTAATAAGTGCCTAAAGTAAGTGTCAAGAGGTTAAAGATCAATATTCTAGATAGTAGAAATGTTTAACATGCAGAAGACAATAAGAAAATGTATTTTAAAACAATGGAAAATGGAAAACTTTCATTTATAGCTCATCACATTTTCCTAGGTAATAAAGATTGAAGAAATAATATGTGTATGATTGAAAATATTTCATATAAATACACACATATATAATATTTATAAGCTTTATTTCTTTACAGATTTATTCAGAAAACACAACAAAATAAACTAGCGACATGCCCATCAGTGCATTTTTTAGCTTGAATTAACTCACCTCATTGTTTTTGTATACTCAGAGGAAATGGTTACTATGAAAACCAAGTTTCTTCCCACTTTGTGATATAAGAACTCTTCCTTCCTTGACGTAACTTTTTTTCATTGTTTTATTGTTGTTCAAGTACAGTTGTTTCCATTTTCCCAACACCACTTTCCCTTGCCCCTCCCACCCTCAATCCTTCCCTTCTTTGACTTTGCCCATGGGTCCTTTATCCATGTTCCTGATGAACCTTCCCCTTCTTTTACCTGGTTATCCTCCTCCCCCCTCCACTCTAGTTACTGTCAGTTTGTTCTTCATTTCAGCGTTGCTGGTTATATTTTGTTTGCTTGGTTTGTTTTGTTGATAAGGTTCCACTTATAAGTGAGATCATTTGGTATTTGCCTTTCACCACGTGGCTTATTTCGCTTAGTATAATGCTCTCCAGATCCATCCATGCTGTCATGAAGAGTAGTAGCTCTTTCTTTCTTTCTGCTGTATACTATTCCATTGTATAAATGTACCATAGTTTTTTGATTCCACTTATTTACTGTTGGGCACTTAGGTTGCTTCCAACACTTGGCTATTATAAATTGTGCTGCTATGAACTTTGGGGTGCATAGGTTCTTTTCAATTGGTGTTTTGGGATTCTTAGGGTATAATTGCAGCAGTGAAATTGCTGGGTCAAGAGGCAGACACTACAAACCTGAAGGGAATGGCAAGAATATTCCAAGTAATGAAAAGCAAAGGTCTACAACCAAGACTACTCTACCCAGCAAGCTTCTCAGTTAAAATGGAAGGTGAAATAAGGAGTTTCCCAGACAAAAGAAGGCTAAAATAACAAACCACCACCAAGTCAGCATTGCAAGATATGCTAAAGGGGCTGCTTTAAGAACATGAAGAAAAAGAGTGAGAAAGGAACACAGGTACAGAGGGAAAAACTGAATAAGTACCTATCAATAATAACCTTAAATGTAAATGGATTAAATATAACATTTTATTTTTAGGGCTTTTGCTGACACTATACTTTCTTAGGGTTGGTTCCATGGCCAAGGGCTGACCAAACAGATTTACTCCATCCTGCTTGTAATGTTGGTTAGGTGAGAGTTGCATGTTACCCAAAACTGGCCAGGATATATGCTCTTCTAGATGTTTTGGTCAGTGATATCAGGGCTTGCCTCTCCTTTCACTGCTATAATAGAATAAATATTTAAACAAAATACTGCATTTCTTCTATATCAAAATTCTTGCAGCAAGGTCATCATGAGTGGGATATATTTTCTCGAGGTGGGGCTTAGCCATTCTTGACTCCAGCCATAAGAGATCCTGTATATTGCCCCTTGTCCTTCTGTGCTTATGCAATTTTCATTAAACAAAGATGCCACAGTTGATGCACAGGTCTCAGGAGGAAGATGAGGGCACACGAAGCAGAACCATGAAGCTGAGCCTTCCTGATCACCAGTGTCCAGCCAACACAGCTTAGAGCAGAATCACACCAACCAACCAGTATATTGATAAGGACAAATGATTGTTTTTGTATGCTACCAAATATTTGTGGTGGTGGTTTACTAACAAATATTTGTGAATCAGTGACTTAGATGAGGATGGTAACAGTTGTAGTAAAAAACCTAGAGTCAAATAGTGACAATATCAAAACCTCACAAAAATATATGTGAAGTACAAGTGAAGAGAGTAATTCCAAAGCCTTTGCCTTGAATAATCAAAATGAAAGAATTACAGCTTACTGAATTAAAAATGGAAAGTTGCTTGCAGAGCATATTTTGGATGAAAGCATCAGAAATAAAGATTTTATAAGTTAAATTATTATTTTTTCTGATATCATATTTTTTTAAGTTTATTTTTGTTCAGTTACAGTTGTCCTGCCTTTTGTCCCATTGTTCACCCCTATCCCAACTCCCACTCCCACAGTCAATCCCTTCCAATCATCCATGCCCATGAGTCCTCTATTCCTATTCATTTGCTTGCCCCTCCCCTTCTAAGTTAAATTATTATGTGAACTTTGAATGCAGGATAGTGGTCTACTGGCAAGTAAACATTTAAAAAAAATATGCTCATGGGTTCATATTTGCTAAAACAAACATAATAATGGATAAGATCACCAAAGAAGTGATTGTGAGAGAATAGAGAGAAACCAAGATCTCTAAAATTAACAGATTTGAAATAGAAAAATAAAAGTGATCAAAAGAACAGTCAATGAAGTAGGAAGAAAATCAGGAGGGTTTGGTTTACTGGAAACCAAAGAGGAAAGAACGTCAAGAAGAAAGAGTTAATCAGCTATAATGAATGTGGTCCATAGGTCAAGTAGGATGATAATTGGGAATTCACCTTAGATTTAATACCAGGGAAGATTTGATAGGTTTTGCTTACTGTAATTTGAAAGGATGAGCAAATTTGAAGAATTATTCTAACAATTATTTTAAATTTTATTTGTTATTAATTACTATTATCAAATATATGTCACCAAAGACATATAGGCATATATGCTAAATGTGTAGGTGGATTGCTTAGCTAAAACTTTGAAACAGCTATGATATATGGTTAAATATTTTTAAAATTTAATTTAAAACACATCTATTTTGAACCTATATTTTAAATATATGTATGTGGGTATGCATATTAATTGAACTTATTAATCTAAATACCTTCCAACAGAAGTAGAATTTTTATTTCTAACATAACATAATCATGATAACTAAACTATCCTCAGAAATACTGACAGATGTCTGATTAGCTTTTTCATTATTTTTTATCATCCTTATTTTGAAAACAATACAAATATTTGTTACGCTTTATCTCTCAGGGGGAGGGAGGTGTGGTGGGGGAAAATGGATAAAACTGTACTTGAGCAACAATAAAAACATTAAAAATAAAGAAGAAAATATAGTTACTTCCTAAAAGGCTGTCACAATTCCAAAGATATTTACTGGTAACAAATATATGTTATAACTATTGTATCTTATAATTTATTTCCAAAGAAATTAGTTTTGTTCCTTTTTTACTGCAGATACATAAATTACAAAAATCCTTCTTTAAAAAAGATGAGGTCTGATGTGTGCATAACCAATATAAGACATAAATAATGCAGAGAAAAAGAAAATTGATTTATATGTGCATATGCCCTCATATTAATACATTTGGGGATATATTGTATATATATGTGTGTGTGTGTGTGTGTGTGTGTGTGTGTGTGTGTGTGTGTATAAAATTACACATTCATTTAAACAGGCTTATTGATCCAGCACTAAACAGGTCTTGTGAATTGTACTGTTTCATTTGGAAATCTGACATGGACTGAGATTTGCAAATTGAAATTTAGGCTTCCTTACTAATGAGGCTGTCCTTGAATATTAATTGCATGCATGTGTGCAGAGATGCCTTGCTATAGGAAAAAAAATTGAACAGTTTCAAAGTGACCAGCTAATATTAATAAGCTTTAATAAAAATGATCAAAAAAAATTTTTTAAAAAGACAGCTTGGTATCAGTAGCTATGATTATCAATCTCTTAGTTTTCTGTATGTGAGGGTGTTTCTTTTTGTTTGTTTGTTTAACTTTAAATTCATCCAACATTTCTTGAGTTTATTTTTTTATTGTTTGTAGAAGTTGAGAATATAGAATATAGAGTCAAAGAATATAGAGAATATAGAATATAGAGTCATATAGAGAATAGAGAATATAGAGTCAAAGAATATAGAGAATATAGAATATAGAGTCATAGAATATAGAGTCAAAGTGTGTGACTTTAAACTTCAGTTCTACACTTCAAGCTTGTATTGTTTATAGTCCTTAAATATAATGGAAAATATCCATACTTACTGTATGCAGTCATTCTATCACTGCACTAATCTATCTTAACTAATTAGCATAGTGTAAGTCTTATTTCAAATATCCAAAATTCATCTCTTATAATTATTATTAATTTTATTGTTATGGACCAGAACATGCTAACAATAAAAAATACAAAGAAGTAAATTATGATGTCTTATCAAGAAACTCACCATTTAGTAAGAAGACAGACATGGAAAGAAAGAAAACCAATGCCTCAAGATTAAGTCAATACCAGACCTGTGTTTAGTAGATAGAGTAGTCACATTTTTATATAAGTATTAGAAAAATCTCATAGATAAAAAGTTTAAGTTTTTCCTTTTTTGATGCTGACCTTCATATATATGCTTTCTTTTATTATTTAATGTTGTTCCTAGCTTCTGTGTATATACAATAAGTAAGAAAAAGGGAAAGAAACCCAATATTCATTAAATTCCTGCCATGTTAGAAAAGAATAATGGTAAGCACCTTCAATACACACCTTATTTAATCATATAATAAAATCACATGAAATTTTCTCTCAATTTCATGGATCACACTTCCAAAGGAAAAATATCTATTTCTTCAAAAGTACTCATTACTATGTTTTTAAGAAGTTTGCCTAAGTGAAGCCTTCACACCAATGAAATTAACACAATTATTTGACAAATGCGGATATTGTTTCACCCCAAAGTGTGAATACCTTTGCTGTGGCCCCACATGCATTACACAGCAGATTTGAGGCTTGAAATGTGGGGGTGCCCTAAACATGGGTATCATGAGCTGAACTGTGTACTCTCACAATTTGTATGTTGATGTTCCAAACTTTAGCAATACAAAATGTAACTGTACTTGGAGATAAGGCCTTTAAAGAGATGATTACTGTATTTTGCCATGTATAATGCATACTTTTTTGCCCAAATGTTTAAGGGAAAAATAAGATGCGCATTTTACATGGGTAGTACCTGAAACAACTTGTATCTGTTTTGTGTTTTGTAATCATTTGTTACATAAAAATTTTTGTACCATACTATGCTAAAAAATAAATGTTAAAATTCCTTTATAATATAAAAAAACCAAACATCTAAATATAAGTAAATAAATAGAATTAAACAATGAAAATGAAAGAGTTTTTCCCTGAACGTTTGGACCAAATATGTGGGTGCGCATTATACACAGCAAAATACGTAACGTAAAATGAGGCTATTAGGACGAGGCCCTGACTGGTACCCACAATATGACTGGTGCCCACCTGCGTAGGGGGAGGGATCTCAGGCATGCGCACACAGAAGGAAACAAGCCTGTGAAGAGGGCAGCCACTACAAACCAATGAGAGAGGCCTCAGAACAGCTCAACTCTGCTACCACCTTGCTTTTGGTTTTCAAAACTCGAGAGTTGTGAGAAAATAAATTTCTGTTGTTTAAACCACCCAGTCTAGAGTATTATGTTATGGCAGCCCTAACAAACTCATGGAAAGTTTTCATTTGTTTGTTTGTTTTTAACAGTGCCCCTATTGACATTTGGGGCTGGATAATTTTTGTTGAGAGGGTCTTTCCTATTCACTGTGGAAGGTTTAGTAGCATATCTGGCCACTATCTATTAATATTAGTAACAACTTTTCAGGTTGTTTTTAACTTTGAACCAGATAATGTATGTAATCTTAGGGTGAGCAAATGTTTCAAGAAATCAAAAATACAGTAGTCAGTAGACAGAGGAAAGGCAAAGAGAAAAACTGCAAGTATATTTCTTGTTTTCCAATTAATTTTGTGTGTATCATATTGTTTTCTAATTATCTACTTACTTCTATGACCACTGCATTCAATGGTGAGTTCTTTGCCATACGAAAATTTGTTTACTGTACCTTTTATATCCTTAGCACTTCATACTACATCTGACAGATAGTCCAAACTTAATAAAAACATACTGAATGAATATATAAGCCAAAATATCATACTAGTAATATGTCATAAAAGGAAATAAAGTATTTATAAAATTAAAAAATTGTGGGTTGTAAAATAATCAATTATCTGTGTTATGAACATGGTAGAAAATATTGAACTTCTGGTACAAGTGAATAAATGAGTTAGGAAAAAAATAAACTAAAAAATATCCAACCTAGTTTATCAATGTTTCTATACAGACCTTGATGAACTTTTGGAAGTTCAGAATTGAAAGAATTGAAAGTTCAGAATTAAGGCAAAAATAAAGAAAGCTTACCAATGTTTTTTTATCTAGCAGTGTCAGCTTGGCTCATTTTTTTTTTCAGGCATTTTAATGCTAATTTGTTAGAAAAGTCTGGTATTCAAAGGACTGCAATGAATTTAATTATGTTTGGCCTGCAGCACATAGCTGCACAGTGAGTGTGAGTAAGCATTTCTAAAATTTCCCAATGAGTATTTTTTGAAAAATATATTACAAAAAAAATACATGTGAATATCTGAAATTTAAGAAGAAAACTCAATACCAACACAAAAACGAAAACTCTGAGACTTAAAGGGCAAAGCAAAAAGGAATTTGTGGTTGAATGTGGGAGGGGAAAGTGACATAGACAAGAGATAAGTTTACAGATTTCTGGCACTGCTGCTCTAAGGTCATAGGGATGAACTCTAGTTTAATTGTGTATTGGATTAAAATAGCAGACAAGCAACAACATGGGTGGACCTAGAGGGTATTATGCTAAGTGAAATAAGTCAGATAGGGAAAAATACCGTTCAATTTCACTTGTCTGTGGAATCTAAAAAAACAAATCGAACAAATAAAAAAATAGAAAAAGACCAGATTCACAGAAACAGAGACCTAAGGGATCATTACCAGAGGGGAGGGGCATGGGGATATGAGTGAAAAAGAGTAAGGAGAATACAGTCAATAATATTGTAATAACTTTGCATGGTGATGATGATTACTAGATTTAATGTGGTAATCACATCCTAAGGTTTATAAATGCTGAATCCCTATTTTGTTTACCTGGAACAAATAAAGTAAGGCATGCCTATTATACTTAAGTAAACAAAGATAATAATTTAATAGTAGAGACTTTCTACTGTGCTTATACTTTAGATCTTAAAAAGTTTGTACTGTTTCAGTTAATGTAAAAAATATAAAAGTCTTTTATTTCATTCATCTTGGGCTACCTGGGAAAGTAAAATCTTGAGAATATCAACTTGTGTCTTAAGATAAATTCTTTAATATTCATTTATTATTTGTGATCATTCATATCCTATAAGAGTCTAACCCATCAGAAGCAAATACTGTCCTATATCTAATAATATGCATATGAATATAGTCCCCCATTTATTAGTTGTAAAATGGAAGTAATTTAACTCAAAGACGAATAAAATAATATAATCAACAAGAAAAATAAAGTACCTAGAAATAAACTTAACCAAGGAGGTAAAAGACCTGTACTCAGAAAACTACACAACACTAAAGAAAGAAATTAAGAAAGACACAAATAAATGGAAGCATATACCATGTTCAAGGATTGGAAGAATTAACACCATCAAAATATCCATACTACCCAAAGCAATTTATAGATTCAATGAAATCTCTATTAAAATACCAATGACATATTTCACAGATATAGAATATTTTAAAAATTTATATGTAATCATAAATGAGCCCAAATAGCCACAACAGTTTTGAAAAAGAAGGTCAAAGTAGGATGATCATAATAACTGACATCAAACTATATTATAAGGCCATTGTAATCAAAACAGTCTGGTACTGGCATAACAACAGACGTATAGATCAATGGAACAGAATAGAGAGTCCAGAAATAAACCCATGTCTCTATGGTCAATTAATATTTGACAAAGGGGGCAGAAGCATAAAATGGAGTAAAAATAGCCTCTTAAACAAACGGTGTTGTGAGATCTGGATAGCTACATGGAAAAATATGAAATTTGACCACCAACTTACACCACATGCAAAAAATAAACTCAAGATGGATAAAAGACTTAAATATAAGTCGACACCATAAAAGTCCTAGAGGAGTACATAGGCATGAAAATCTCGGATATTCTATGCAGCAATATTTTCACCAATATGTCCCCTAGAGCAAGGGACTTAAAAGAAAAAATAAACAAATAGGACTTCATCAAATTAAAAAGCTTCTGCGCAATTAAAGAAAACATCAGCAAAATGAAAAGGGAACCAACTGTATGGGAAATATATATTTGCCAATGATACCTTGGACAAGGGTTTGATCTCCAAAATATATAAAGAACTCACACAACTCCACTCAAGAAAGACAAACAACGCAATTAAGAAATGGGCAAAGGATCTGAACAGACGCTTCTCCAAGGAGGGCATATGGAGGGCCCAGAGACATATGAAAGGATGCTCAGCATCACTAGCCATCAGAGAGATGCAAATTAAAACCACAATGAGATACCACTTCACACCAGACAGAATGGACATCATAACCAAATCAACAAACAACAAGTGCTGGTGAGGATGTGGAGAAAAGGGAACCCTAGTGTGTTGTTGATAGAAATGTAGAATGGTGCAGCCACTATAGAAAACAGTATGGAATTTCCTCAAAAAACTAAACATGGAGCTGCCTTTTGATCCAGCAATTCCACTGCTGGGATTTTACCCTAAGAATCCCAAAACACCAATTCAAAAGAACCTATGCACCCCAATGTTCAAAGCAGCACAATTTAGAATAGCCAACAATTGGAAGCAACCTAAGTCCCCATCAGTAAATGAGCGGATCAAAAAACTATGGTACATTTACACAATGGAATACTATGCAGCAGAAAGAAAGAAAGAGCTACTAGCTCTCACAACAGCATGGATTGAGCTGGAGAGCATCATGCTAAGTGAAATAAGCCAGGTGGTGAAAGACAGATATGATATGACCTTACTTATAAGTGGAAACTAATCAACAAAATGATCAAGGAAGCCAAATATAACCAGTAATATTGAAATAAAAGACAAACTGACAGTAATCAGAGGGGGAAGGGAGAGGGATAATGGGAAAAGGTGGGGAATAGTCATCAAGGAACATGCATAAAGGACCCATCGACAAAACCAAATGGGGGAAGGACTGAGGTTGGGAGGTGGGTGGTGGTGATGGGGAGAGTGGTGGTGCAAAAATGTTGACATGGAGATGATGGGATGGGGTGCAGGGTGGAAGGGATAAAGGGGAGAAAAGAATTAGACAACTGTAATAGCATAATCAATAAAATATGCAAAAAAATTGTTTGGCTCTAGCTTTTGAGTGTGCCACAATAAATTACCATATATTTTTGTGTCCCTATTTCATGAAACAATGTCTCTTCTAATAGCAGTCAAAATGTCTAATTAAAACAATTATTTTTCCTGGAAGTATATGAGACAGTCATAATCTCATGAAAGATAATTTAAATTATTTTTTGCAGAATATGTGCTTTAAATTATTGGTGATCTTTGTCTATGAGAAAGTTCATAAATATTGTGTGACTGATAGTTTTTTCTCCTCAAATTCTAGCTTGGAGTATTGTTTAGTATTAATATTTTAACACTGAAGGCACATCAGTTCTTGTTGATCTCACAAAAGATTTTAATAAAATATATTTAGAAGAGTTTTAGATTTACATAAAAATTGTGAAGATAGTACAAGAATTCTCATATATACCACTTACAATGCCTCTATTAATATCTCTTTAACAGGGTATATTTTTCATTGTTAATGAACCAGTATTGCTATGTTAATAAAGCCCATACCCTACTCAGATTTATTTATTTATTTATTTTTTACCTCATGTACTTTTTTTTTGTTCTAGGATCCCATTTAGATTTTACCCAGTCTTCATGTGCCATTAAGCTTCTCTTGGCTGTGACATGTTTTGACGGCCTGGACAGCTTAGAAGACTATTTGTCAGGAACGTTATAGAGCAACAGACAATTGGTATTTGTCTGGTAATTTTATCAAAATTATCTTAAAGTTACAGGTTGTGCAGAGGAAGACAGTAAGATGTCATTCCCATCATCATCCCATCAAGTCAGATACTAACAATATGTCTCATCAATGTTCCATTTTATTGGCCAGAAATGAATTATTTTTGTCATGAATATCATAGCATTACATTTTAGTCTTCAGTGTTGTTATGAAAAAAGTTAAAAGGAACATCAATATTAAACATGTTGTATACATGTTTATCCCCTTATCAAAGGAGTTTATTTTCAAGAAGATTATTTGCAAACAACCTTCTTGAAAATGTTGGCAAATTTTCTTCCACCTTGACTTTTCCATTTGCATCCAGGAGTGAGGTAATTTTAATCAAATCCATCTGATGCTAGATTATCTAATAGCCTCTCATTTCGCCCACAGACAGAACTGGGGGCTACTGATAGCGTTAAAGTTAAAATGTTTGAGTACATGCCACTGTTTCACTTTATTTTACCTGTATTAGAACACCACAGATTGTTTTCCATGTTATTTAACATAGTCTTATATTATAATAGGAGCCAAATATACACACAAGTGCGAATTGACACAGTAGCTTATTGAAAATATAGAATGAAGTTAGATCTTTAATCCTATGAGAGCTGAAGCTCATTTTGAACTCCACATCAGTGTAAAGAAGTGAGAAATGTACAAATGCACATATCACACTTTCCTTGCCTTTTAAAGGAAAGGGAGTTACTGCTCAGCTATGACAACACAACTAATTTTATATTTCAATTACAACAAGTCCTTGAATAGCATTGTTTCTTTCAAAATCAGTCATTTTATTGTAATGTTGAAGAGATGCTATAGGAACTTAACTCTTATTTATATAAATTACCCTAAGGTAAAATTAGTATCTTTATACATCGTTTGCCACAGTCCCAAGAACCTATTGACAATGTTAAATGAGGACTTACTGTGTTTCTAAATGATGGCAACTATTAAGTAGATTGAAACAACTTCAAATATTCTTTTAGTAGTTTAGCTTTGCTAGTCAGGCTTCCAGTTTTATAATGACCTCACCCCCTTAACTACAAAAAAAGTGATTTTTACAATAGAGCTGTTGAAAACAAGCCAAGTAACATCAGTTCCTCAAGGATGAAAGATGTAATTACTGGCAGAGAAACAAACACATGGACCAATAGAACAAAATTGAGAGCCCAGAAAAAAACCCACATGTATGTGGGCAAATAATTTTCAACAAAGGAACCAAAAACATACAATGGATAAATGAAACTCTCTTCAATAAATGGTGCTGGGAAAATTGGAAAGCCACATGTAAAAGAAAGAAACTAGACTGTTCTTTGTCTCCATGTACAAACATTAACTCAAAATGCATCCAAGACCCAAGTGTAAGACCTGAAACAATACATTGCATAGAAGAAAATATAGATCTAAACATATGGACCATGGTCTTATGGAGGATTTTATGAATTTGACCTCAAATGCAAGGGAAGAAGGAGACTATATCAAAATAAAAAATGTCTGCACAGGAGGAAAAAACAACAACAACAGTGAAACAAAAAAGCAGCCAGTTGAATGGGAAATGGTTTTTGCAAACAAAGCTTTGACAAGGGATTTCCATCCAAAATATGTTAAAAACTCATAGAGCTAAACACCAAACAGACTTTATTGTAAGTCAAATTTGGACATAATGATAATATATTGTACAAATCCTACTTTATTGCCCTATAAAGAAAGGTTATTCTTTGAAACAGTCTTTCTAATAAATCATATTTTATCAAATTAGCTTTTGATTGAACCTGACTGTACTAAGTAGTAATATGTAACATTTGGATACTATTAGTACAAGAAAAGTATGAAAATCATAACCCTAGGACCATAGTGGGCCTTCTATTTTTAAATATGTTCTTCAGAGTAAAGTTTTCAAAATCTGTCTCATTTAATTCTAGAGACCATCACAATCCTTACACTAGTTTTGAATTCAAATTATCTTGTTTGGTAATATGTTATGTTTATCTGTCATTCCAGGATTACACATTTATACTCTTTTATACACTTCATATTTTGTTTCAAAAACCATGATTAGTAATAAAAGTAAATATAAAACTGACAGCATTATTTCAACTGAAACATAATTGCAATCACTTGGAATAATGTTTATGAGGGAGAATAAAGTATAAAATCACCATTTTTCACAAAGTTTAATATAAATGAAGTAAATACACTAATAGCCATAAACTTGTAATGTTTTTTAATATTATTTAAGCCATGAATGCCAATATAGCTATTCGATATGTCATTAAATTTAATTATAAGAATGCTAAGAAAGTACAGCTCCATCAGAATTTTAAATATTCTATACTGTATTCCTTTATTAGAAGAATCATTCTAATTAATTCTCTAAAACTCATTGCGTGATAGAGTCTCATAAAAGAATATAACATGTAAAGAAAATCTAAAAATATATCATATATCATAGGAAATCTACCTCTGTTTATAGAACCAATTCATCCACATGGTGAATCATGGTATATATTCAAAGATGCTCTTAACTGGGGAGGACACATAAGCTTTCCCTGGGACTGCAGTGGATCAGCGCAGGTTTTATCACTGTCCTCCATTACAGAACAGGTTTATTTTCATTCTTTATCCGTGAGTGATAGGAGCCTTATCTCCCCCATGGCAACTGGCAACATAGAGTAGCCTTCAGTAGCCTCTCTTCTATTTTCCTTTCTTTTATAAGATAATTCAAACCTTCCTTTCAGAGATAATCATTATTACATGGAGTCAATATTGAGTCTATTATTTTATCATAAAACTGTAGTTCATACAGAATTTAAATTATTATTTTTCAAAATGTACACATGAAATAGATGTACTACATATGTTGTGTATTGATTCAAACAGAAAGTACCTAATATATTAATCACAAAAATTATTATATTTATATAGGTTGGTGCAATGAACCATACTTTTACATTTTACATGATTCCAAAATCCAAGTTACTAAAATCTGAATATTATTGCCTCTGATTTTTAAAAGACTATTTCTTTTTGGTACATTCAGCCAGGAACTTTGCAGATGGAAAGTTACTATACTTGTGGTGATCACTCATAAGGTACATAAAATGTTGAATTGCTTTGTTGTACACCTGAAACTAATATTATATTGTATGTCCACTAAGAAAAAAAAATTTATTAGCCCAAATCAGAGATTCCAATAAGTCAAAAACTTGGATCTAACCTATAAACTCTTCTCTGACTATTTCAGCAGAATTTTGACCATTCTAATAATCTATGTCTACAAATCCTTGATATATCTATAAATCATGTCAACTACCCTTCATGACAGCAGAGGTGGAATTGGAGAGCATTATGCTAAGTGGAATAAGCCAGGCAGTGAGAGACAGATACCATATGATCTCACCTATAAGTGGAACCTAATCAACAAAATAAACAGGCAAGCAAAATATAACCAGCAGCATTGAAATAAAAAACAAACTGACAGTAACCAGAGGGGAGGAGGGAGGGAGATGACAGGGGAAAGGGAGGGGAAGGGTCAACAAGGAACATGAATAAAGGACCCATGGACAAAGCCAAAAGGGGAAAGGATTGAGGGTGGGAGGTGGGGGCGGGTGGGGCAGGGGAAAGTGGTGGTGGGAAAATGTTAACCAAAAACAAAAACAAAAAACAAAAAGCTG
>PVJD01008282.1:0-74216 GCA_004026545.1 Mormoops blainvillei | reverse complement strand
TGCTATTTAAAAGGCTCTTTAGACATTCTGTGCACCTCCCTGCCCAGAGTAGAAAGTAACCCCAGGGAATGCAGCAGCATCCAGCCTTGAAGGCAAGTGGTGTTGGAGAGGAATTTGAAAAAGGAGGAGGTGAAAGGGTGAATATCGCAGGGTCGATGCCCTTTCATTATGCCTTTTCTTTGCATGTGTGCTCTGCTTACGGGCAGTTTTGCTCACTTAAAAGTCCATAATTACTATTTATATTGTATTTTAGATTAGGCAGGACATAAAAGGATTCCTACTTGAATTGGGCTGCAAGGAAAAATCAGCATCTCATTCATAATGTACAGACCAAACAGGCTGAGAATATTTTTAAAAAAATGATACAAAGATTTATGTTTCTAGCCAAGATGGAAGGCAAACTCAGAGAAGACAAGATTTACTCTTCTGCCTAAACAACAACAACAACAACAACAACAAATGAATAAAATGCATGAAACAACAGTTTTCAAGGCTTGAACATTAGGCAGTGAAGCGCAGTGATCTCCTTCACTATATGAACAAATGAGATGAAACCTATAATTGCCCCAGCTTACTGCCTGCAGATTTCCCAAGTTGCAAGGGAGAGAGAACTCAGACAAAAGCCTGGGGATCGTCCTGAGTAGACAAGTTAAATCTGGGACTCTGGGGAGGCCAAGGGAGCCGAAGGTCATAGGGCAGAGCATCATGGAGGAGAGAGCTGTGCAGAGAGAGGGAGGTTGGGGAGGGCTCTGGAGCCTTGCAGTGAGTCTCTGCCCTGGCGCTGTTCATTGTGTGTGTGTGTGTGTGTGTGTGTGTGTGTGTGTGTGTGTGTTGCGGGGCGGTGCGGGGGAACCACTTGCCGCTGGAGAAAGAGCACGGCTTTCAGGAGGCGCAGGCAAAGGGGGAGCGGTGCGTCGGGCAGAGAGCTCAGAAGCGCTTTGCCTCGCCAGGAGTAAAGTCAGCCCTGAACTAAATGCTGCTCTGGGCCCACCTAACAGCACTTAGAAGCAAGCCCAGTGCGGATGGGGTTGTTTTAAAGTAACTTAACAGCATCCCAGAATAAAGCTCAAGATATTTATAGGGATGCGGAAATACACATCATCCAAACGAGATAAAATTCAAAATGCCTAGTTTTCAACCAAAAATTATCAGCAAGCAAAGAAGTAAGGCACTATGATCCACAAGGAGGAAAAAATAATGTATTAATCAAAACGAATCCAGATGTGATATAGAAGATAGAATTAATAAACCAGAACAATAAACAATCACTATAACTATGTTATCCATGTTCAAGAAACTATGCATATTACATAAAGAGAGAAAATATTTAAAACACCCAAATTAGACTTCTAGGGATGAAAACTACAATGCGTGAAATCAAAAATATCCTGGGTGGGTTTAATGATAGATTAGACATTGCAGAAGAAGTGATTGTTGAACTTTAAGACATAGCAATCAAAACTATACAATTGAATCACAGAGAGAAAAATGACTAAAAAAAATCCAAGGAGCATTACTGAGTATTCAATATTTCTTTATAATGCAGACTTACTGGAGAGCAGATGAATCCTTTCAGGTTTTTCCTACTTCCAAATGTCTTTATTTTGACTTTATTTTTAAAGGCTGTTTTTACTGGATATAGAATTCTAGGTTAACAGTTTTTCTTTCAGTAATTTAAAGATGCCATTCCATTGCTCATCCCTTTCATTTTTTTCCTAGAAGAAATCCGCCATTGTTCTCATCATTGTACATCGTATATAATATTTCTTTTTTTTCTTTGATTTAAAGGTTTTATCTTTACTCTTTAGCTTTCAGCAGTATGACTATGCTATGCATAAGTGTGGTTTTCTTTGTATTAACTCTCTTTGGGTTTTACTGAACTTCCTAGGTCTCTGGGGTGCTTTCTTTTATGAATTTTGGAAAATTGCCAGTTATTATCTCTTCCAATATTTCTTCTGCTCTGTTCTTTTTCCTTGTCCTGGGACTCCAGCTGCACAGATGAAAGCCTATTTGATATTGTTTCACAGTTATTGGATATTCTGATCTTTCTCTTTAAAATGGTTTTCTCTTTGTGTTTTAATTTGGATAATTTCAATTCACCGAGTTTTTTATTTGATGGGTTCATCAAAATAATTTTTTATCTTTATTTTCATTTTTAGGATTACCATCTGATATCTTTTTATGCTGATAGTTTTCATCTTCATGCTAAAATTTCCCATCTGTTCACACATGCCATCCACCTTTTCCATGAGATTCCTTAATAAATTTATTATTTTCTTATTAAGTCCTCTTTGATAATACTAACACTTGGATAATATTCGTATCAAATGGTAACCTCTCCTGAGAATAAATCAGATATTTTTTTCCATGTCTCACATTTTCGACTGGTGGTTTGACAGATGATAGAAACTGAGGCAAATAACATTTACCCCCAGAAACAGGCACATCCCTCCTGTCAGGCCACTAATGTGAAGAGCTGAGTCTGTCCAGTTCATGAGTTCTAGTTCATAAAGCAACAGGTTGGCTGTTTCTTTAGTTAGATTTATCTCACCACGGTTCACATAATTCGTGCAATGGATCAGAAATTTCTTTTCCGCCAGACTCAAGTCCCTGGAGGGCTGGTTTCCATCCTCCTGCTCTGCTGTCAGCCTTCCTCGCGTCTGCCTGTCTGCATCTGGGAGGGACAGACACCTCTCAACTCTCTTGCCTCTGCCCCAGCCCAAACCAGCCCTTGTTTCTAGATCTCTGAAGGGTTCAGTTCACTTCTGTGCTGCCTTCATACTGCAAGCGGCCCCCGCGCTTACCCCCCGGGGGACGGTCTCTCTCAGCTCCCTGCCCCTCTCCTGGTCATAGGTCTCAGTGCCCTCACTACGCGTGGCCCAGAGAACCTACAGAACTTGTGTCCGATTTCCTTTCCGGCCCCCAGCGCACGCCGGCCTTGGTGGCGCATGCTTCCCTCCCCAGGTTGGTGCCTGCTGTCTGGTAAAACGCAGTCAGGTGCCTGAAGGGCTCTTTCGCGTCTGAGCCTGGCCGGCCGCTTCTCTGCGCCTCCGTGAGGGCCTTGGAGGCAGCGCTGGTGGCGGCGCGCTCACGTCCCAGGGATCCCAAACCATCTCTCCGGCCGCTACTCGGTCTACAGAAATCCCTCAGCAGAGCCCGGGTTTTCTTCTTACCCACTTACCGACAGCTTTCTCCTCGTGTGCTGCTCTACCAAACGCGAAGAAAGAAACGTTGGGTCCTCCTCACCCCAGGGACAGATTTGTACATCCTGGGTTTTAATTCATTAGATTCATTTAGTTCATTTCCTTCTTATTGGCTCTCCGATGAATTTTTAAAACTATAATTTTATAGGTTATTTGGCTTGTTACTATTACGGCAAGAAAGGCATTCTCTTGTAACTTTCTGCATTTTAAGCAGAAATCGACACCTGAAAGGTTAGATATAAATGAGTATTTCCCTTCGTGTGTGTGTGTGTGTGTGTGTGTGTGTTACAGTTATTGACAAAAGTTATAGTCATTGACAAAAACACTTCTTTGGAATTCCTCTTTCAGGATTCTTAAAATCATCATTATTTTGAATACCCTCAGCGGTAGAAAGTCTTCTTCCAAAAATCCTATCTGCTTTAAAATAAGAATGACATTTAAAGTTAAGTTTATAAATAATGCTGATGATGCAATTTATTATTTTTTTCAGCAAAAAAGTATAATTATAAAGTAATTAGACTGCTTATCTTATGCTTCTCTTAAGCATCTTTTAAAGGCAGTTTTACACAAATGTTTCAAACTGGTTTTGGGTGATGGCGGCATCACTGAAATAACAAAAATGTTTCCTATTGTACCTGCTCAATTACACAGTGGCCAGCTAGCCCCAATACATAGGAACATATAAACAGTAAGTCCATTTTCACTACTCACATTCTAGCCTTGAGCACCTGGCTTTAAAATTACTTGAAAATATTTCAGATTTTTGTGCTTTCAGATAACGTGCTATGTAATCAACCACTTTATGCGTTTCTTTTTTTTTTTTTATAAATGTAAAAGTAGGTTGATTTTCTGTGAGCGTAATTGAAAACATATCATAGCCATTTCCATCTTGTTTACAACTAACAGTAACTTCAAATGAAGTGTTTTAAGAGGAAGAAAGATACATTTTGTTCATGAAAATGAAAGTGGAAATTTTTGCAAAAATCGAGTACCACAAAAAAGCAGTGTTTATGGAATCGAATGTGGCACAGCTTCCCCAGCAGAGGGCAGCACTCTGTGAGAAATGGGAGGTCACTGGAAGGAGGCTTCTGAACTGCCTCTTGTGCCAGAGCCTGGTTAAAGTGTTGAGAAACATTTATTTTAACTGAGTCTTAAACAGTTATACAATGATGCAATAGTTTCTTTTGACACTGGGTATCTTGAGTAAGTGTTTGGTCACATACCAAAATTTAAGGGTATGTAATAATAAATGACATACTGAAAATTTTCTGCCTTCTGTGTAAGATATGATTTCTTTTAACTATTGAAAACAACTTCTTTTGAATGTTTTCACATCTTTCTCATGTTTTGAAAATTGCAGGATTTATTGCACCAATCCATATTTCAGTATTCCTGCATTTCATGATTTTATGAATGCCTGGTATGTCCTTATTTAGGTGTTCAGTTTTTACCTTTCTAGGCTATTTTTTAAGCTTTTTATTCATTTTAAAGCTTTTTTTCATCTGTCAAGTTCCAATCCAACAAATGTATTATTTTTGAGCATTTCCTAAGTGCAAGCTCCTTTGCAAATGCGTTTGTCCCTGGCTGGGTTCAGGTGTCCCCCTTTACTCTCCGGCAGCTCAGCGGTCCTGTGCTGTCCCGCCGTCAGATGCAGCAGGCAGGGGCGGGTGCCGTCAGCAGCAGCCTGCAATCATGTCTCCTATATCAATGCCATTCATTTCTCTTTCTTTTCGTATTATGAAATATATATACGCTTACAGAACAGCTCATCAAATACATCTGTACTGTTTAATGAATACTTGTGAAACAAAGCATTGTAAGCAGTACTTGGGTAACCCACTTCAAAAAAATAGAACTTTAGCAGCATCCAAGGACACTGGCCCAGTCTGTGGCTCCTCCCCATTGTAACCCTATCCCTTCACTTAGACTATCCTCTGTTCTAGTTTTGTGATAACTTTGAGCATTTCCTAAGCGTACGCTCCTTTACAAATACTTTTTTCAAAATGATAATCATACCTTTTTCCTTCTGCATTAATAACCTATACATGCATCCCAAAACAATGGTCTCGTTTGCCTGCTTCGAACTTAATATGAGTAGAGTTATACTGTTGGAATTATTTTTATCCCTCTTCTTTTGTTCACTCTTGTGTTTGCGATGACATCTATACTGCTATAGATGAATGAATGCTATACAGCTATATAGCATTTGGCTACATCATTTTGCCAGTGATATACTATATTGATCATTGTATAAATACTTCACAAGTCAGTCCTGCTCCATTCAGGCTGCTTGCCGTTTTTTATTACTATCAGCAATGCTGCTACAAATATTCCTACTCGTGTGTGCTGGCACCTATGTTTACATGTTTGAAGGTAAGTGCTGGCGTACTTTAACATTTCCCTAGCAAAACACCTCTTAAATTTAGGTATCCAAACTGTAATGTGGGTGTCTTCGCAGTACGCGTATCAGCTGATGTTTTATATGAAAAAGTTTGTATTCATGTCCCCAGCCTCAACACTAGATTTTAAACAAGACAGTGTATATGGTGGGGGTGGGGGGGCAGGCGGAGGGGAAGGTTCCAATTATATTCCAAAGAGAATTGTTAAATATTAATGTTTTGAAAGGTGCAGCTAGTGTCAACAAAGGGCATGTGTCATGGGTAATTATATGTGTCAGCTTGACTGAGGGGTGCCCTAATATTTGGTTAAACATCCTTCTGGGTGTATCGGCGAGGGTGATGCTGGGTTAGATTAATGTTCGGACAGGTAGGCTGTGTTAAACAGATTGCCTTCGCCGCCGCGGGTGAACCTCACTCCTTTCCCTGAAGGTGCATAGAACAGCAGGCTCAGCATAGGGCAGGTCACTCGCTCTCTCTCTCTTCCAGCCGGAACCTCGGTCTTCTGCAGCCTTTGGACTTGGACTTGGACTGGAACTATACCATTGGCTTTCCTGGGTCTACAGCAGATTCCTGGGTCTTGACGACAGATTTTTGGACTACTCAGTCTCCTTAACCACGTAAGTCAATTCCATGCAATAAATCATGTATTACAACATATAGTATAACAATTGGATATTTTTTATATATCCCCTTGGTGCTTTCTCTGGAGAAGCCAGACTAATAGAGAATGTTTCTGCATACAAAGCAACTGTTTGAAATAACCATTTTAATCATTTAATGAACATTTCAGTTATTTTACATCTTAATATAGTAGCTTGTTACTTGCATATATAGGCATTTTACTATGAATTAGTTATGTTTTAGGAAGTTGCTTGAGGTTTTGAGTTGATACAGAAAACAATATAATTTTCCTTATTTAAAATATTGAGAAATATACTCTAAACTAGCATTTATTTTTAAAATGTCTAATTTCGCAAATAGATTTCTGTTTGTAAGTGGAAAATACGTAAAGTGGAAAATGCTATACCTAAAATGGAAATGCTGGGTAACAGACTGTGTGTATCCTAAACTTGACTAGCTAATGCCAAGTTGTTTTCCAAAGGTGTGGTGCAAATATCCCCACCAGGTGTCTGTCGGAATTCTGTCACTGACATCCTCACTGACAGGGAAACCAAATATCCCAATTTTTGAGGAAAAGTGTTCTGTTACAGAAAAAATCCAGTTATAAAACACAGAAGGATTGTAGAATTGCAAAGAAATAATTTCACAGACTCAAATGATATTAATAGATTAAGGAAGGATTATTAATTGGTATCAAAATCATTAAGTAAAGAGTGGATGGGAAACTGGACATTGGTTAATTGCTAAAAGGGAACCTCACACATTATTTTTTAACCGCAAAGGGAAAAGCTTGCCTGTATATGGGAGGGGAAAAGAAAACAACTTAATATTAGCATCAGTCGATTATAGCGTCACCGCGGCTGTCAATCAGTTATCACGTGCTTCCTCATACATGATGCCACGTGAGGTGCATACCCTTGCCTGGGAATTATTACAGGCACAAACACTTAAATTAGATTTATTAAGGCTATAATATAATGTACAATTTATAAGAAATGCAGGACTTGGACTAAGAAGTCCAACGATGGCACAGCGAAGAGACCCGACAAGTCCGGGCTATTCTGCAGGAGGTCACTGGGCTGGGCGTTTTCAAAAGCCGTTATTGTAAACAAGAGGTTGTGGTTGATTACGAGAAACTTAAGGGACATAAAATCCAGACCTAAGTTTGATCTTATATTTCCTATTCGAATGGACAAACCAGCTGTAAGTGATATTTTTTGGATTACGTATGGAATTTTGAGCATATTATTAAGACCTGGAAATACAGGTATTAGGGTAATTAGTTGTGGGGGTTCCAGTGGTAAAGGCTTGATTTATTTATATTTTTCTGATTTTCTAGAATGTGTATGGGCTGCTTTGATAATTTTTAAAGATCACACACTAGATATACAGTTAATCTAATGGATTGGGTTTATAATTGATTAATTTTTAATGGACTGTATTTCCGGGTGAAAATTAAGATATAAAAGATGGTTGTTTTCTGCCAAATAATAGTTCATGCATGATTATCATCTTATATAATAGATAATCTTGCTGGAAATAATTATTACCTTGATTGTTATTACAAAGACCACACCACAGGGTCACAGTTCATCTAGAGTCTTCTTCCGTCTTGATCGCATGCATTTTTATATGGATCTTAAAGTGGGTAAAATGGGTTTTTCCCTATTCTTCCAACATTTTATAGTTTTGGTCCCCAGTTTTTATGTCTTTTATATTCAGTTTATTAAAGGAGAAATAAATTGATTAAAATAAATTATGAAGAGTTTATATACAGATGGCAATCTATAATTATGAATAGTTTTTATGCTGCATTTACTGTATTTTATGGATATGTATTTTTAAAAACATGCATCTCTTCTTTTTCATACTGTATCTGGAAAGCCTGGATTATAAAGAATCCGTTTTCTTGCATATTTACATTAGAAATTCTTTTGCTGACTGATTTAATCATAAGATGAGGATCAGATAATTTTGGTACGTGAGCCAACTGAACACGTAGACAGCAGTGCTATCGACAATTTGACCCCATAACTCTCTGCTGTGCAGAGCTGTCCTGTGCATTGTAGGGTGTTCAGCAGAGCCAGTGGCACACACACCTCAGCTGTGATAATCAAAGAAGTCTCCAGACATCGCCAATTGCCCTCCGAGAGGCAAAATGCTCCTCACGGGAGAACTACTCAATTAGTGCTATTAATGATACTGAGTGGTGGTAGTCCGTTTATCTGTTTATTAGTCCATCTTAGACCATGGTGCTGCTGTTGAGAAACCTTGTACTAATCATTGAGTGCTTTGGGTCTGCCTAAGAGGGGTGTCTAACCCAGTCAAGGTGAGTGGGGGAAGGGTCATGGGACCCTCGCTTGGAACCCGGAGCTGCAGTTGGAAGGCCAGGTGGAGCTAAGCGGCAGATGAACCCGCTGTGTCACAGGAGGCGTGTGCGGAGTGCTCTGGGAACATGGCGGGAGGAGTCCAGTTTGGGGGCATAGTGAGGAGTGGGCCGGCAGAGACGACCATCAGGGAAGGCTTCTCAGGGATGCTTGAGCTAAGTCTAAAAGGATGATTAGGAGGTTGTCATGTGAACACAGTTATGTATGGGATGATGTCAAAAAGTTCTTGAATTTTGTTTTCAAACTGAGTTCAGTGACTCTGCGAAGAGTCATTTATAGAAGTGGTATAATTAGTCCTATAAAATAATAATAACAACAAAAAAGACTGACTATGCCAACAGTAATTTGTCTGTACTGTAGGAGGTCATCATATTTTTAAAAATCACATGTTTAAGAAAATTATAGATCTCAGTTTCAATGATGCCTATTTGGGGATATTCATTGCAGCTTTAATTTCTAAATTGTGGGGAATTTTCCAGACATATTTCTCTTATTGATTTCTAGTTTAATTTTGTCATATGAAGGCATATTTAATTTTGTCAATATGAAGGCATATTTTGTATGATTTCTATTCTTATAAATTTGACGAAGTTTTTTTATGACCCAGAGGTAGTCTTATCTTGTTGAAAGTTCCATTTGCACTGGAAAGAAGTGCTTATCCAGATGTTGGATGAAGTGTCCTGTAAATGCCAATGACATGCCATTGTATTGGCAGTTTCGTGAACAGCGTTGCTGATGTCTCTATATGTTTGCTGATTCCCTGTCTGCTCATTGTAGCTGTTGCTGAGAGAGGAGTTTTGAAGTGTCAACTACAGTCGTGAATTGGTCTGTTTTTCCTTTCAGGATTATCAGTTCTTGTTTTATGTATGTTGAGGTTGTTTTGTTGGTGGGTGTGCACATTTAGAATTGGAGAATTGACCCATTTTTGTTGTTGTTATTATTACCTAATTTCCCTCTTACACATTGATAGTATTCTTGTTCTGAAGTAACTTTGTGTAATATTACTATAGCCACTCCAACTTTCTTTTGTTGATGTTTGCATGGTATATCGTTTCTTGTCATTTTACTTTTAACCTATATATGCTTTTATATTTCGGGGATTTATTATAAATAGCATATCCTTAAAACTCCAGTCTGGCGATGTATTTTGAATCGGTATGCTTGGGTCATTCACATTTCGTCATTATTGATGTGGATTAAAACCTACAATCTCGTCCTGGCCAGGTGGCCCAGATTGTCAGAACATCATCCTATACACCAAAGGGTCACGGGTTCGATTTCTGCTCAGGGCATATGCCTAGGTTTGGGGTTCAATCACTGGTTGGGGAGCACACTGGAGGCAACCAATCAATGTTTCTCTCTCACATCAATGTTTCTCTCTCTCTCCCCCATCCCTCTCAAATCAATATTTTAAAAAATATATCCTCGGGCGAGGATTAAAAAATTTAAAAAACCCTGCAATCTTGCTTTCTATTTGTTCTATCCGTTCACTTCTTTTATCCTCCTTTTCTGTCTTCTATTTGGCTAATCAAGCATTTTTCTTATGCTTGCATTTTATCTTCACTACTAACTTACTATTTGTTTGTCTTAAAACAAATTTTTATTAGTTCCCTAGGGTTTACAATGTATATAATCAATTAATCAGAGTGTGTCTTCAAATACTATTTTGCTCCATGTGTAGAGTTTGTCTTTTCATTATATAGCACCAACTTCAAAAGCATGTACAATCATATCTACCACTAGTTACATTATTTAAAATTCTGAACCCTATACCCTTAGACTGTGTCTAGCAAATGCTTAACAGCTGCCTCAGGGGGAAAAAAAGAGGCCTTATTTGTGCGTCTGGTGATTTCTGTGGTGTGAGCGCTCCACTGAAGGCTGAGCTGGGAAGAGGTGCGTGAGCTCAGCCATTGCACTGAGCCCCGGCAGGCAGGTGCCCGCCCAGCCCAGAGCGTCTCTACTGTCGCTGAGACCTGTCTTTGGTTTTTGGGTACTCTGTGTATTTCTAGGACCTACAACTTTTAATTCTCAAACTTGCCAGTATCCAGGGAGCCTGCAACTACATGCTTCACCCTTTTGCAAGGTTATCTTCTCTTACTGCTAAAGACAATAAGGTCATTGAAAATGATCATGTCCTCTTCATGGGATTTCTTTCCACCTTCAAAAATACCACCAGAGAGCTCCCATATACCCCTCTGTATTAACGGTGCCCGAATCGAATCGGTGTGAGACAACACAAAACGAGGAGACACATCAAAGCCCTTCTGCAATTAGAGGTTGTTGGGGAAAGCCGGCAGGAGCTGGCTGCCTCACCCCTGGGGCTTAGAGCAGGCTTAGTTTGGGGAAACACTCCGTGGGCACTAGAGAGCAGCTTTGGCGCGTTTCCTTACCCCAAGAACGCGAATCCTGGGGCAGATACAGGTTAGCCGCAGGTCTGTGTCTTAAGGACCCAAAATAGCTGCCTTGGTGCCCGCTTGCTTCTAACCAGCCTCCGGCTCCCCGCGGGGTGAGCCAAGTGGTGGCTGCGGCCTGAGAAGATGAGACCCTCAGTCGTTATTTACAGTAGGGTTGGGGAGACGGAACAACGCGGGGCAATTAGTGCTTTCTGGAAGAGCCTGTTTTGAGACTGCCTTAAGGGCATTTCAATTCCGGTGTCTCTCTATAGAATGGGGAATTCAAGTCACTCAAGGTAACTTCTCTGTAACTTCGACAGAAATTTTTTCTGAGGTACGTTTTGCGTAGACAAACTTCGGAAGCTAAGGCTCGATACCTGTGACTGAGGACTCACACACTGAGACGAGGAAGGGTCACAAAGGGGCCGCAACACATGTTCAAGATAACGTTTTGAATAATGGTAACCTTGGCTGAGCAAACACATAGGTTAGTGCTTTCTCGTGTTATCTTTTCTCCACATTCCAGGATGAAAATAGTAAAAAGGGAATCGACTCTTAAAGCTGATTTCTCATGCCTCACTCCCTTTAAAAAAAATCTCCATCTAGCACACCACCGCCAATTTATCAGCGTTCTTCTAGAGGGGGTCATTGGAACATAAAACACATCTGTATGATAAATAAAAGCATATAGGCTGGAGTTCTAAATCATTTAAATTTCCATAGGGCTAGTGATTCCAAAACATTCCTTAGTGAACTACTGTTGCTATTAATCACCTTTATAGCTAAGAAATTCAGAATGCCCCAAAATATATGCTTTTCTTTTTCTAGGAGTTAAAGAATACTTACTTAGATTTATCCTAATAACAACACCTTAAATACAAAAGAACCATTGTAAGTTACACTCTAGTTCTTCCCAGTTTTTGTTTCTTTTAAACCATGTATTTTTTAAGAGAGAAAAGGAATTAAATGCTCATTTTTAAAAATTAGGAAAATGTAGTAAGACAAAGAAAAAGGAAAAATTAATCATAATCCCAATACTCAGAGAGAAATACTGTTAATATTCATAGTATTTTCTGCATCTTTTTATGACATAAGTATTTTTTAAAATTGGAATTATACTGCATATACAGTTTCCAATACTAACATTTCCACCGTGTATATATAAAAGTCTTTTCCTGTCCTGTAAACATTTTGACTCTTTAGTTATTCTTTGCTGAGTCATAGCCTATCATATGGATGCTTCATATACTTCATCCATGCAGTTCCCTTTTCTGTAACTTCAAAATCCCTCATCTCTAGTCCTTTATCTACTATAAGTTCAAAACCCAGGCAGCGGTGAAAAGAAAAGTGTTTTTGTAACTCATTTGAGGACACCTGAGCCAGCCTCATCTAATTTGGTGGCAAGACTCACCTAAACTAATATGAGGATATTTACTACCTATGTTTATCCCACTTAAAGTGATATATTTCACAGCATAAATATTAATGGATTATAGGGTATTATCCTGACCCTCCAGTTCAGTCTATGCATTCTAAAGCTCCCAAAATGATGAATTCAAAATTTCTTTTCCAAGGGCTTTAGATCAGAGATTATGGATACATTTTAGATTTTTTTTTTCATTAATAATATTGCAATGAGCATTCACCTGTTTACATCTTTCGTGTACTTTGCATCATTTCCATGAGGGTTCCCTTTACTAAATAAAAAAGAAATGTGTGAGCATTATTACATCTGAAATTTTTCAATTATATTCCTGAAAGCTTTACCACCAAGAAGTTTAAGATGGCTCAGCCTGGGGTATCTTCACTTGGCTTAGCAATTGAAAATTGTATTTATTCCATATTTTTAAAGATAAATTATATTACTTTTGTGTGTAATCAGCCCTTTTCTCATTTTTCTATTAGGTTGCTGGTGGATTTCTTAATAATTTATTTATTTTAGAAAAAATAATTAATTCCCTTTTTATAATATTCATCCCAAACATTATTCTAATTTTCCTATTAGTTTTGTTTGTGATATATCATACAGTCAAATGTATTGATTTCATAATTATGCATTTTATTTTTAAAAGAATGATACTCTCAGTATACAACACACGTTGCATCATCTGTATAACATACATTAACCTAAATGAATATATGGATAATATCCCCTATAGCTTGATTTTTGTCTATTAATTTGCCAAAATCCAAAGGAGAGGCCATTAGCGACTTCTAATACTGCCATTTCCTTTCATGTCTCTAGTGCACATTCTAGGTCTCACATCTGATGTTGCGAGGGCCTGTCCAGTACAGGAATCTTCTTAGCGATACCACATTTTATTATGACTTGAAATATTTATCATTATAAAATGATCCTCCTCGTATTGTTTAATTACTTACCTTGATTTTTCCTTTGTCCAATTTTATTATTGCCACCTTTATTTCTTTTTATTTGCTATATATCTTGGCCTCTAATTTTCGCTTTTATTTCTACCACTCTGCTTAATTTTCTTTAACTTATCTGATTTTATGGTGCAGAATTTAAGCCATTTAGGTTTATTGTTGCAATCAGTATATCTGTTCTGTTGTATTTCTGTGATTGTTTTGTTAATTATTTGATATTTCTATTTTTTGTTGTTTTAAATGTCATAAGATTCCCTAATATTTGACATAGTAAATGCCTTATTTTAAAATTTTACTAGTATCATATTTAAATTAAAAATCTTTTAGTTTATAACTAATTATCAGACTCAATATTTAAAAAGTTGAGTCCCCATGATTTAAATTCCATAACTTAACTAACTTCTTTACTTTTTCTCTATGAAGCCTCTCTCTATTATTGTTAATATAAATTAATGTATTATTTTCATACTGTAACCTAGCAGAAAAGTGATAGTAAACAAGCAAACAAAAAATAGATAATACGGGATCGCCACCCATTGTGATTCTCAAATTTTATCCATTGGATTTGTAATTGATTTTAACAATAAGTTGTCCATCGATTTTAGTCTTCAGTGTTGTTATGATTTTATATTTTTGTGTTTTTGTAGGCACTTTACTTGGAAGATGGAAGAAGTGATTTAAAATTTAAAATGTGATTTAGTCAGTCTGATGTCACCCAGACACAAAGTGGAACCTTTTAAATTAACTTTGATGCAGAATAAATTAATAATCTTAACTGCTTTAAATTAACTCTCTAGAGCTCAAAGAGTGTGTTAAATGTGGCCAGATTTAGGGGGTAGCTCAGCTAGGGTTGCAGTCACTTGTGGTCGGTGGACAGGTGCTTCATCTTGCATTAGAAGGGTGTCAGGGGTTACTCTCTTAGGGCTAGTTTACCCTTGACCTTTGGGCCATCTTTTCTGAGGGGCTGTCATGGGAACTTCCTGCAGGACAGAGACAGTGAAGGCCACCCACGTTTTGCTTCCCGTTCCTCCCCTGCTATAGAGCAGAAGTCCCCCGCCCTCTGCTGGCCGGGGGAGCGTGAAGACGCGTAAGCCTGTGCTGCTGGGCTGAAGCGCAGGCGAACAAGTGGCTCTTATTTTCACTCTGATCTTCTTATGTGTTCACAGTATGAAAAATTAGATCTGGGTGACAGCACTTCTCTTTCTCGCCCAGCTTCCTTCCCAAGCACGAAAACCCCGCGTTCCGGACTATTTTCAGGCCCTGAGCTGGTCGAAATGACTTCTATTCTCGAGATGTATTTTGTATCTTTTCTCTTCATTATCAGTATATGGCTCAGTCTGATTCTCTCCAAGTTGGGTCCTCTTAAATGTATTTTCTATCTACCCTGCTTTTTCAATTCCTTTTGCCATGATATATAGCCAACCTTTATCATTTCTTGCCCAGACTGGACAGTGAAATCCTTTTAACTAGTTTCCCTGCATCCAGCCTCACTCTTTTTCAAACTCTTTCATAAACCCTGGCGATATTTTTATCATCAAGTCAGAGTATGATTTTACCCAACTAAATGTTCTAAGTGATTCCCATTGCCTTCAGAGAGATAGTTTAGCAAGACATGCAATTCCCTCACAATCTACTCTTAACCCGTCTCTTTAGTTATCTAATCATTTATTCTACAGAACCGAGAACATTACATTTGCTAAGTAAATGTTTTCAGACAATAGGAGTAAATCTTTGGAGTTGTTGCCAGTGATGACGGCGCACCATTGAAACAAACAGCGCTCGCAAAACAAAGGTAGGCAAAGCCAGTAATAGGAGAGCGGCAGCATGAGAGATTATTCTTCAGTTTCGTTACTGGAATTTTTGCAATTACTAAGGGATGGTACACATTTAAAATAAAGTTTAAAGAACTGCAAGAGAAAAATTCCGGTTTGATGGGCAGTAAGAGAGAAAGTCGTGGGGTTGAGGCTACCGGCCCTGTGCGGGAGAGGCTAAGGGCGCTCTGGAGGAAGTCAGCCCGGGCTGTAATCCTGGCTTGTCTACCAGGTAACTGGGGAGAGTTACCTGACTTCTCTGAGATTTGGTTTCTTTGGCCAAGTGAATAACACTGGCATATTCCCTATAAGCTCGTTGAGAGAACTCATTAATTGATTCAAGTGAAGACCTTGACGTAGTAATCATTACATAAAACTTAACTGTTATTGTTACTATTATTAACCTTATTTGTCCAAATGAGAGAATAAGCTTTTGATAACTTGATATCAGAATTAAATGACATAAGCCATCAGCTTCTCCCTAGTTTACAGGAAAAGTCCAACTTTAAAATACAAAGAAGAGAAATAATGTTGCCACTTGATTCTTAGTTTAAAAGATAGACCTGTTTTTGTTCCCTCCAGCCCACACTCAGTTGTTTCAAATATTCTGTTTCAAATTTGGGCTCTTGTCTTTTGGGCTTTAGGACTAAAAGCCTGCATAGCTGACTCATAACATAGACTTCAAACCCAGCATTCGGTTATGGTGGAAATAATCCTTGAGACTCTAACTTTTTTTTTTTGTTTGTAAATTTAGAAAGTATTGCATAAGTTTGGATGAGAGTAGTCCTCAATCCCTGAGGTACTTTAGTGAGGATCTTAGAGCACGTTCAGGTTAAGTTGTGATATAAAAGCCCTTGTCTCACTTGAAATGATTTTCTTGTCCTACTCTCTATTTCTCTTGCCTCCTGGATTCATTGTTTGGCATAACACCCAAAGCAAGGTTTACTGTTTTTGACTAAGAGCAAAAGAAACGCTGTTGACTATAGGACTGCTTTCATTTGAGTGGGAGAACACAGTACGGGGACGGGACAAGGAAGATACAAAAACAAGGAAGGACTGAGTCATTTTCAGGGTATTTACTTGAGCTATTTAAGGACATTTGTAGCCTACTATTTATTTTCTTCCTTTCTGAAACAAAATTGAATGTTGATGAACTTAAGCCCAGGGAACAAATTGTGATGCTACTATTTGTCCTCACGTGTTGAGCGGGCAGGGTGCTACAGTGGAATGATCCCTTTCTCAGAATTGTGATTTTGGGGGAGGCTGTTTGTGTGCCCTTTGAACTTGACTTTTTTATTTAGGTATTAACTGTAGTCCAGATAGCCCACAGATCCCAAATTATAATGTTACCATTAGCTCTCAGAAGGCATAGATCACAAAAATGTAAACATGTTCTAAATACAAGGCATAGGTTTGTGAATTTTGCTATTGATTTTCTCATGCAAGAAAATAACATAGCTTTTGGATAGACAAAATAATACAATTCTAATGTTTATTTGAATTGTGATTTATTTTTTATTTTTATTGCTCTTTGCTTACTGTGGACATGCTACAGCCTTCCTGCTGTTTAGAAAGAACAAAACGTCCTCCAGTGTAATTGCACTTGGCTTTAATGCTTGCATTCAGCTTCACACAAGTAAATGCCACCTTCTCTCTAACTAAAAGAAAAAAAAAAGAAAAAGAAACAAATAACCTACAGGAGTGTGTTTATGAATACATTATAACCTAAGAATGAACAATATTGTTATAGAAAACCCAGACTTTTATATTACAGTTTGAATGGGAGGGAATTAAACTTGATTTTAGTAGAGATTAGTACACCATGTCATAACTATTAGCTCCCTTTTAAAATAAAGCATCTATCACTGCTCTCAACCTCACTGCACTGTGTATAAGCTCATCACAGATTCTTTAAATTACCGATGTTGACCTGACCTCTCCTGACCTGGGGAGCTGAATAATTTCTCCAAAGGATTTTATCAAATATCTGTCTATGCATGCTTACATACAGAGGTTGACAAAAGTAGGTTTACAGATGTGAGCATGTGAAACACAGTTTATTTTTGTATTGTTGTTTATTATTTATTGTGTTTTCCATAGGAGCAACTATAAACCTTTTTTGCCAACTCCTATATATTCATTCTTTTTGGTTGTTGAAGGGGCTTCAAATTTCTGAGTTTAGTTTAGACCATGTAATGCCATGAAAGTGAGAAACTAGGCATGGCGTGAATGAGCTCCTTCTGAGGGCTGCTGCTGTAGAGAAATGACTTTGAACCTTTCTGGCCTTTACAAGCCCAAGCGACATTTCACTGTAATGCGTGTGTGGATCGAAAGGTGGGCGTATGGTAAGGATATGCAGTGTTCACATAAATCAGTGAAACATCTGTTCTGTGTAATTCTACCACCTCCGTATCACAAAATGGGTCACGTCTCTGTCAGGATCTTCGTGAGTCTTCATTCAGCTCCCTCTTCCCTCTCGTGGTCTGACAGAAGACCAGCCCTTTCTCAGGCTGCATCCTGGGAGAACACTGCAAGAAGGGGAGGAGGAAAATGAGGGAAGATTTTGTGTGTTATCTTATCATATAATAGAGCTAAATACTGTCTCTGCGTGTTTGTTCGGCAGCCGGTCCTTCCAGGCGTGAGCATGGGGAGGGACTGGAGGGACAGGCAGCGAGCACAGATGTGCAGGGGGATGTCAGTCTCGTGAGGTGGCCCCTTTCCCCTTCTTTCTTCCCCGTCTCACTCAGTTAGTGCTTATCCTTCCCATTGTTCAGGCCAAAAGTCTTGGAGAGAGCCTGGAATGCTCTCTTTTCACATTCTACTCCTGATTTCTTTGAAGTCAGTTCACTCTAGTTTTAAAATATATTTATGCAACAGACTAAGAGATGAAAGACCTGAAAAACAAAATTAACAACTTGACTTAACCGAGCGTCGTGGCATCACCAGTGAAGGGATTTCCCTTTCTTCTAAGGCACATGAGTATTTACACAACAGACTATATGATGGGTCATATAGTAAGTTGAACATATTTCAAAGAATTGAAGTCCTTCAGGGTATGTCCTCTGACTACCGTGGAATTAAGTTAAATGATTTCAGAAAGAAGAAAATGAAGTCACATCTACGATGCCGATGTTGGGCCTAACACCAGTGAACCTGATGAATTTCATTCATGCTAAAGAATTTTCAGCTTGCATCCACGGGGCTCCCTGTGACCGCGAGGTGTGATCGTGGACTCTCCTTCCTTAATAAGAAATGTTTATGAAAGACTAGAGTCAAACGTCAGCAGTCAAGAAATAGGTCAAGGGGCCGACTGATTTCTGTGGAAATAAACACATGGGATGTGATTAATGTAATTAAATTTGGAGTGATATTTTAAAGCCAAAATAACGATTAATCCTGAACTTAGCTTAGAACTTAATAGTCAAAATCCCCTTAAGATCTGAGCAAGTTGTTGTAGAGACAAGTGGAAAGTCATTAGGTTGCTAAGCAATTACTATAATTTAGATAAGTTTCTTCAGAGCTCCCTTTGCATATATTAAAATGTATTTACCTTTGGGTCTAATTACAACCTGTCTCAATTAAACAATTTGAAGATGAGGCTGCACACCCAATTAAAAGAGCAGCAGGAATAAGGTGCTCTATGTGCCCTGTGCTATTTCTTTATTATTTTCGTTGGATTGCTTGAGTCAGAGATGCCTGCTTAGGGAGAATTTAATCCAAGAAACATTGCTCCAAAGTACCTCCCACAGCCTCCTGTGTCAGCACCTGGTCTTCGTTCATCCTAGCTCTTTGGTTCAGATCAAAGATTACTATTCAAATGCTCATACCTAGGACCATAACTATTAGCTCTGTGACTCCTGGATCCTGGCAGTCTAGGCTCTAGCATCGATTTCTCCGAGACTGGGGAGGGGAAATGTGGCAGGGACAGGATGTGTCTGCCAGGGAAGTGCACGCTGGCTCTATCAGGGGTGTCCGACCTTTTGGCGTCTCTGGGCCACACTGGAAGAAGAAGAGTTGTCTTGGGCCACACATCAAATACACAAACACTAATGAAAACTGATGAGCTAATAAAAGGTTTTAAGTAAATTTACGATTTTGTGTTGGGCCGCATTCATAGCCATCCTGGGCCGTATGTGGCCCGTGTGCTGCAGGTTGGATGCCCCTGCTAGAGGGACCCAGGAGGTTATAGTGGTTGTGTCTTATGTGAGGTTTAGATCTGACTTAGCGTCTCGAATCCCTCCTTTACCTGGTGCCATAATGCCACCCTCATAAAAATGCATTCAGACTTTTACAGTATTACTAAACAGCTTTAAATACTAGACAGCTTAGTGGCTGATTTCAGTGATCTTCTCTTAATCTTCTCGCTCCTTCTGTGTTTTCATTCTTTAGGCTCTGTGTCCAAATCCAATGTGATGAGTTTGGAATCGCAGTGTCTGTTTTCGGGCCCCAGGGGAACTAGACACATGCCACTCATTAATTCACTCTAAAATATTTCAGTGTGGTGGGTAATTTGGCAGGCTTTGGGAATATATAAAATAAAGACATCAAAGATCACTTCTTTATGGAACTGACTGTATTGCATGAGAGGGGGGGTAATGACCAAAGTTCAGACAAATGCGCAAGAACAGTGATGATTCCTGTGATAACGTCCTGGGGCCGGAGCTTCGGAAAAGGTTTCTCTGAGAATATGACGTTTGAACTGAGATCTGAAAAGTAGCAGCTAACCAGAGAACCCCCTCAGTGTTTTACTAATGTTCTAGGAATGATACCAATTCCTTAAAACTCTTGTGATTGCAATTTTAGTTATTATTTTGAATGAGCACGTGAATAGTTTTCTTTGTGATTATTCTAAGTTGAGAAATAACATCATTTTAACATTACTTTTCAATAAATACTTTTAATAACACCTGAAAGATATTAAAAATGCACGCATGCGCACATGTGTAAACACCCTTAATTTTTTTCAAACTTAGGGAAAAGTTGCCCAAGCAGTAGTATAAAGAACTCCCATAGCCTCCTCACCAAGATGCTCCAGTTCTTGGCATTTTACCACAGTTGCCTCATTGCTCACCATCCTCCCTGATGAATCTTTTTCTGGACCATTGGAGAGGAAGTGGGAGACCTGACGTTCTGTCACTCTTAATGCCCCTGTTTGTGTTTCTCAAAAAAAGAGGCTACTGTCCTATCTAACCACGTAAATCAGGCCATGGACATGACGACGCTATCATCAAGACCCCTTGCCAAGTCTGCCAACTGTCCCAACAGTGTCTCATCTCTTTTCTGGCCCAGGATCCCATCCAGGCTGACATGTTGCATTTAGTAGTCGTGTCTCTGGAGTCCCCTTTAAGCTGGAACAGCTCTCTTCTTTGACGGGTGCTGCTGGCCTTTCATTTTGTAGCATATTCTTCGTTTTGGATCCACCCAGTCTTTCCTCATGTCCAGACTCAAGCCATTAATAGCAATATTTTTAATGGTCACATTAATACCTTTCCTTCTTCATGAATTCATTCAAAAATATTTATTGATTATCCGGTGTGTCAGGTGATAGAGATAAGGCACTGAACAAAGGAGACAAAACTTCTTATCTCCATGAAGCTTATATGATATTTCTTTATACAGTTGTATTATAGCTATCTTAATCAGTCACCCCTTTCTTGCTTTATTAGCTTCTTTCCCTAGTTGTTATAAATTATAAATCACAGTTAATTGAATATTCTTTAGTTGTAGCTTTGTGCATGTCATGATTACTTCGTGAAGCTATGTTCTTTGGAAATGAAATGATTATATCTAAACAGTAAATGTTTTAAAGGTATTTTTACATTAATTATCTATTTCTTTCTAGAAGAGCCAGGTCTTTCCAAATGCTTACCACCGGTTGTTACTACTTAAAGTTAATTGTTTATTGCTTTGTTAATTAAGGCGAGCACCTTTTATTTCTGGGCTCCTGTCAAGTGGAGGACTGTTTGGCTGTGTCCTCTGTCTTTAACTTACTAGCTTATCTATCACAACAAGATAGTGCTGAACCCAATCACAGCCTTAGTTGAAAGAGCAAACTGCTGACAAAGTAATTTGTGTCAATGTTTCAAAACTGATATTTTTTTGTACCTGTATCACCAAAAAGTGGTACAAGGCCTGGTACATTGCAGCATGCAGTAAATTTTGAATTTAATTTTTCTCATGTTATCATTATTAAACACAGGTTCTATTTTAAGTGGAAGGGACTCTCAGTGTTTATCTAGTTTTGTTCTCTTGTTTGATTTACTTAGGAATGATGGATGAATAGAGTTTGATATTGCACTTCATTACCATGGTGACAATCACAAACACCAGACTTTTAAAATGACACTTAATAAGAGGCAAAGTAAAGTGCTGAGAAAGTTTTTCATTTGTATAGTAACATCTTGATGGTTAGCAGTGATACAAAAGAAATAGCAGAGGGTTCGGATAACAACGTGTCATTTTGACTACTTTTCGAGCCATGGAAACGTTTGCAAAGTCACTGGATTTCAGAGATGGATATGTGTTGGCTTATCTACAATCTATAAAACTTTGTATAATAAAAATGATACAGGAACATGGATGGGCTTGAGAGTATCGTGCTAAGTGAAATAAGTCAGATAGAAAAGGACAAAAAAACATATGATTTCATTCACATATGGAATAGAAAATAGAAAATAACAAGAGAACTAACAAAACAAATAAAAACAAACTCATAGATACAGACAACAGAATGGTGGCCACCAGAGGGGAAAGGGGTGGGGGAGGGTGATGTGGGGGAGGGTAATGGAAGGAAAGTGGACTTCGAGTGGGGAAGCATAAAGTGAGTATACACCTGAAAATGGTATCATGTTATTAACCGCGGTTACTCCAATACGTTTAATTAAAAATAAAGGATTTATAGGATTTGGAATCAGGAGACCTGGATTGTAGGTTCTCCTCTGCAATGAAATTAATGCCATCATTTAACATTTCTAAATTTTAGTTTTCTCATTTATGAAATATGAACCATATTCCCCTGAGTACAATGCAGATTTGCATCAGGTGGTCCAAATAAAGTCACACATGGGCATGCATATTTTAAAGTATGAAGCAAATTACAAACATAAAGCTTCACGGTCCTTCTTATGGAGGGCCATTCACTGAGGTTTTTCTATGACCTAAGCCGGAGGAGGTCGGGTGCTTGGTTTGCAATACATGTCACCCTACCTTGGAATGGGCTCCTCTTGGCTGTGGCGATCGCTGGGCAGCTCTGTGAATATCACAAAACCGCTGCATTGCCTCTTTAAGAGGATGAACTGAACAATATATAAGTTAAATCTCAGTAAAGCTGTTTTTTAACAAAGCTTATCAGCCATTCTAGCCACTAAAGTGTTTTCACTGGACATCTCTTCACGTGGAACTCAGCTGTCTGGACATATTAATGGGTTTCTGTCCTTACCCCTCCTCTCGGGTGTCTCTCAAAAAGAGAGATCGGCCCCTCTGACTCGATCAAACGGGAAGATTTCACCTCCTTTAGCTCCAAAGGGGGCTTCCTGTGGTGCTGGAGGCTAGGTTTGTCACTTTGAAGTTGTGTGACACGGATGCTTCTGGTTACTCTGTGTAGTGGGGGTGATAGGAGTACCTCGTCTGCAGGGCCACGGCTGCATTCCAGAGTCACTGCAGCACAGGGCTCCGAGCAGGGCCTGCCACATGGCGGCGCTATTTCTTAGCAGCCCTCCCCATGGTGACCCTCACCTAAACTGTGGGCCTGCTTGTCGCATCTCCAAACCCAGTAAAGCACTCTGATGATCAAAGAGCTCTCCCTTGAGGACTCGGAAGTTAACAGCAGAAAACATGGATAGAAGCCTTGAAGTACAAACATTGCCTTTTATGATTGACCGACTCAGGTTTTCACTCACGGATTTCTCTCCCTGATACAATTAATTTTCTGTAGAAGGCAGAAACAGTCTTTTGGATATAGTTTGCTTTTGTGTACATATGATGTGAGTATATATGTATTTTTAAAAAATTAAAAAGCTTTAAGTGATTTGAGATTGATTGAATTGATTGAATTGATTAAGTTGATTTTTAACTGATCATTGATTTGAGAGAGAGACAGAGAGAAACACTGATTTGTTTTTCCACTTATTCATGCACTCATTGGTTGCTTCTTGTATGTGCCCTGACTTGGGATCAAACCCACAACCTTGGTGTATTGGGGTGATGCTCTAACCAACTGAGCTACCCAGCCAGTATGTATTAAATCATTCTTTTTTTTTTAAAGATTTTAGTTATTTATTTTCAGAGAGATGGGAAAGGAGGGAAAAGGAGAGGGAGGGAACCATCAATATAGGGGAGATACATCGATTGGCTGCCTCTCTCACACCCCCAACTGGGGACCTGGCCCGCAACCCAGGCATGTGCCCTGACTAGGAATCGAACCAGCAAATTTTCAGTCTGCAGGCTGGCAATCAGTCCATGGAGCCACACCAGCCAGGGCTAAATCCTTCTTAAAAATATAAAAATAAAAATAAAATAAATCCTTCTCGACACTTGATTTATATAAATATAAATAAATGCATACACGTATATCTATATACATAATATAGATGTATATGTATAAAATCTTCAGTGTAGCTTTCCTGGGTATCCCAATGAATGTTCCTGGCATATAGTGATGTTCAGTAAATCCTTGAAAAACTAAATGAATGAATGGGCTCAGATAATAGGAGTTCAACTCCTGTTTCAGGGAACTCATGCCCTGATGCTTAGCAGCAAACTGGATGTGATCACCATCATCTGGTGTTTATATATTGCATTTTGTTTTCCAAAGCACATTTATATTATTTTTACAATAGCATACTATATGTAAGACATGTATTTTGTGTTCCAGTTATGCATGTCATAACTGCATATGCATTTGTAATGCACCTTGCTTAGAAACATTTTCATAAGTTGTGTATTACCTCATTTTATCCTCAGAACCATTTTATGAGATAGATCAGACAGGTACAAAGGTGAAAAAAAGGACTGCAAAACTTAAAGGAACCTAAGCAGTAGTAGAATTAGATTAGTTGTAGAGCTGACACAAGCGCATAGAGTTGTCATGCTTCACTTTGCCTTGGGTTACGGTCCCATCCTGGCACCAACCTTTGTGGCCTGAAGGAGGCAGTGTTGCATTTGGTCAGATCTGGCACAAAGGCTTGCCAAGGAGATTTCCAACCAAAGGGACTGAGAGTGAAGGGGAGAGAAGAGCCCTTCAAATGAAAATATGGTGCTCTTCTTAGAAGACGGATTGAATGCTGGGTTGGCAAAACAATGCCTGAGCGTTGTGCCATGAACCCAGTTTTTTACCCCGCTTGCTTGTGATTTGGTTTTCTGTATTTCTTTAAACAGCTGTTTGTAAAATGCTCAGTCCCAAGTTATTTGATCACCCGTTCCTTTCCTCTGATGCCCCTGACAGACCAGACCCATACCATACAAAACATTCAGGTACATTTGGAGCAGTCAGGCTTGCTGAAGCCTTTTCTTTAACTTAAAATTTTTATTTCAATATCTTTGGCAAATTTAAATCTCTCAATCAGTATGTATTGTTTTTCTTTTTGAAAGTTATTTTTCATTACCATTTATCCCCCTTATGCTCCCCTACCCACCCCCCGACCCACAGTCACCACACTGTTGTCCGTGTCCATGAGTCTTTGCCTTTTGGCTCGATCCCTCCACCATGGCACATATACACAGGGGAATGCTACTCGGCCATAAAAATAAAAAGGAGAGAATTCTACCCTTTGAGATGGCGTGGATGAACCTGGGAAAGATTATGCTGAGTGAAATAAGCCAGTCAGGGGCGGTCAAGTACCATATGATTTCACTCATCTGTGGAATCTAATGAACAAACTGAACGAACAAGGAAAACAGACTCATAAATAGGAAGCAAAATTTGTTGTTTTTCAGTGAAGAAACAAACAAAATAATGCATGTGAGTGCAAATGGGTATTTTTTTAAAGGAGACTAGAGTGGAAGTACAAGGGCAAGGATCTTTGAGAGGCAAAGAGGATTCCAAGTTTGTTTTAAGAGAGCTAAAAATTCTAAAACGGTGTTGTATACAAAAGTAGCAGAAATGCTTGAATATACAGGACCATGCAAATCACACGTATGTATCTAAGAATCATTAGAAACTGAAAAAAATTATTTAGTTTTGTAAAACTGGTCACTTGTATAGATTCAAAGCTCCATCGATCTCTCCAGACTGTAGGCTGCCTTTTCTACTTCAAATGAGAAGAAATTAGAATGGAGTATAAATGGAGTATAAAATGGAGCAGTCTAAAGTCTTGACTCAAGTTCAATGTCTGCCTCCTGTAAAAACTATGAAAGGTTTCTGGACTTTGGGTGGGCAGGGTTGGGTGGAGTCAGCTCTCCTTGACTTCTACAGTTTAAATAGTGCTTTTGAAGTTACAGTGGGAAGGGATGCTAAAGACGATACATTCCATTCTCTTTATCTTATAGACGTAGAAATTGAGGCACAGAGGCATTGATTAATTTATCTGAGTGAGCATATGAGGGAGACCCCCAAAAAGGAATTTATGTATAAAAACTTGTGTATTTATTCTTACATGTTTAAGTGTCAGTCACCTTCAAAGCACTCTCCATTTGATCCAATATGCCTATCGAGACATTTTTTCCACTGCTCAAAACAGTTTTTGAACTTGCTGATAATGATGCCTTTAGTGCTTCTGCTGTTTTTTGTTTCTCCTCTTCCACATCTTCAAAATGTTTCCCTTTGGGGACTTTTTTCACCCGGGGAAACAAAATAAAAATCACTTTGGGCAAGACTGGGTGAATAGTGAGGGTGGGACATTGGGGGTCATGTTGCTTTTGGTCAGAAACTGCTGAACACTCAGCGTGGTGGGGGCAGGTGTGCTCGTAAATCACCCACCGTGAAATGGGCAAACACGTTGAAAGGGTCCTCAAAACAAATTCACTGAAGCCTAATGCGGCCTCTCACAACAATGCCGGCTGGGTGCCTGGAACATTCACCCAGTGGGGGAAGCCTGTACTACAAGGCTCCCGCCCTCCAGAAGATAATTTCAGTATTTGGGGGGTTCCCCCTCTTATAGCTGGTTATTTTCAAAGCTGTTCAGCAACTTGCTAAAAGCAATTGATGAAAATTTGATGCAAAACGGGAATGAAATGTTTCTTTCTTACCTCTTCTGCCCCACGTGTTCAACCATTTATGTCCGTTATCACTTGTAGAGAAAGGACATCAAGTACAAAGGAGGAAGGCAAGGTAGCTGAGAAGCGACACAGTAGGAGGACCCAAGGGAGGCTGGAGAGGGCGGGTCCTCTGGGTGACATCACAGTGAGGCTCCTTCCTGGGAACTGGAAGAACCTTATCTTGCTCCCTTGTCTAAGAGTCAAATTACAACTTTATTTGCCTCCTATGTACACTTTCTGTTGGTGCTGGGTAAACGGCTCTTTGGAGATATTCTGAGCTACACTCTCGTATAGTGCTTCCAATTTGGCTTATCTTGAAAGCTTATTGGAGTAGAAGACCATAAATACATTTCCAAACCACTTTCAGGCCTTTTAAGTTGTGTGAAATGAAGAGTTCTACTTTTCCTTTCTCCCGAAGTTACTGGATCTCTGAGCTGCTGTTCTGTAAACACCAGAGAAGAAACCTTTCCTCTCGTCTTCAGCTCTCCACCTGAATTTATGTGGAATATTGGTTATTTTTCAGAGAGTAATGCTCCCAACTACTGGAGAAGTTTGCTTTAAGACATTTTCGTTATGATTTCATCCTAAGGGAGAGTATTTCCTTCATGGTTATTCCAGCAGCATAGAAATTGATCCAATAAGCTCTCTGTTCTGTCTTCTCCCCCTCACCAGTAGGGGGCACTTGAGGATTTTAACCAAGTTTTTCCATCTGTTTCTATCCCAAAGGAGCCACATGGGCCAAGTTGTATCTAGTTGAAACCCTCTTCTTCTCCCACCCAAGCAACCATTTGGATTCCTCATTGAAAAAATATCAATACGTAGAAATTATAGATAAATATACCCCTCTGTTGCCTACCATTAAATTCTCAACCCAAAGCCTCGAACCCAAGACCCCTGTGATCTAGCATTTCCTGGTGAAGCACTCCTTCTCTGGCTTTGTATGCATGTGAAGTGCTACCATGTGACTAGAGTTCCAATCGTTTGGCGCTTTCGTATTTCTGCACCTCAATGTCTTTTACCTTAGCCTGAAACACTGCTTTGATCTTCATAAAATCAGGTTCACAAAACCACAGTTCAATTGCTACCTTTCTATCATCTCTCTGCTGAAATCCTGGAATCTGTAATTAATGTCAGCAAACAAGTCCTAAAATTCGGAAGCTCTGTATTAAAATGATAGTCAGGAATTTATTTCCCATTATGTTAATAGAGAAAAATTATAACATGGTTTATATCATGCCCAAAACCCACAATCAAGTTTTTCAAATGTTATTTTAATATAAATGCCTCTGTATAAACAAGAAACTGTATTAGGATATGAAGAACTTAAACCAAATAGCAGTTACTTTATAAGAAATAACATGTGTAACATACCACGTTCTAAGTGCCTTCACAATGTGCCGTGGCAAATAGCAAAGGGCAATAAATAATTTCTTGTAAAAATACAGCCAAATATTACACAAAAAATCAACTTCCTATATGAATTAATCCTCACCAATGATGTTTAAATATAAAGTATGAGGCAAACAGAGAAGGACCAAAGGAGAAGGAGTGTGACAGCCGTTGTTTGGCACTGACTGTGACGGTTAGTGCTGACAAATTGGGCAACGATGGAAAATCTTCAGGCGCCGTCAGTCTCAGGGAAGTTGATTGCCTCTTACCTTAGTTTTACCGAAGATACACAAAGGAATGCTTTGGTAAATATTCAGAGAAACTGGTCAAGACTTTTTGGTAAAACATTTACAAAATGGAGCTTTGCTTACACTCTTGTGGTTCATGCTGGTCATTTATTTGGTATGTTGCTTGCTGTGAGTTGAATTATCTCCCTCCCGATACATGTGCTGAAATCTAAACCCTCAGCACCTCTTCCCAGAATGTGACCTTTTTTGGAGATAGCATCTTTACAGAGGTACTCAAGTTAAAGTGAGGTCACGAGGGTGGGCCCTCATCCAACAAGACTGATGTCCTCATAAAAAGGGAAAATTTGCACACGTAACGAAATAATGCATAAAGGTGAGGTGATGCGAAGAGGCGCAGGGAAAAGACAGTCATCTCTAAGCCAAGGAGAGAGGACTGTAGCAGGTCCTTCCCTCACAGCGGTCAGGTGGAAAAACCCCTGACATAACTTGGTTTTGGACTTCTATTCTCCGTAATTGTAAGACAGTAAGTTTCTGTTGTTTAAGCCACCCAGTTTTCAGTACAATATCACCACAGCCCTAGCAAACTAATACAGTGCTCTGAGAGACTTAAGATCAGTTTAAAATTGAATAGCTTCTTATCATCTTGTCACATCAAATATGACCCAGGGGTGTCTCTCAGGCACGCTATGCAAATACAGATCTGATGCCCTCGTTTTGTATTTGAACCTACTTGAGATTTGTTCTGCATATTCTTTTGTGGAAAATGCAGTGTTGAGTTTTGGGGATGTAAATATACATTTTTTTCCCTATATAAGCAATCTTTTTCTTTGTTTAGAAGTTGGCAGCGGCTCTCTCTCCCGAGCACAAGCACGGCTTTCCCCGCCCTCTTCCCCAGGCACGTTTTCCTCACCTCTCTCTGTCGCCTAAGCTCCAAGGGCCCTTCCTGAGCCCATTTCTTCTACGGCTCACTTATTCTACCTCTGTGACTTTCTAAATAAACTTTCTCTTATAAAAAAAATAATAGAAGTTGGCAAACTTGTTCTGTAAAGGGCTGGATAACAAACGTTTCAGGCTCTGCGACCATATGGTCTTCATTGCAGCTACGCGCCTCTGCCGTGCTAGTTTGAAGGCAGCCACTGATGACACGTAAATCAATGAGTTCCTATAAATCTTTATTTATGGACTCTGAAATTTGAATTTCATACCATTTTTATGTGTTCTTTTAAATTTTCCCCCCGTTTATTTAAAAATGTAAAAACCATTTTTCACTTGTGAGTCATGCAAAAATAGATGACAGGCTGAATTTGGCCTGTGGGCTCTAGTTTGACTACCTGTCTTATAAAAACCTTCTGTGAAGTTTGGTGTGTTGGTTCATCTTATGCGTCAGCTTGGCTAGGCCACAGGACCCAGATGTTCGGACAAGTATGATTCGAGCTGTTCTGGGGAAAGTATTTTCTAGATGACATTAGCCTTGAAATCAGTAGATGTTGACTAAAGCGGGCTGGCTTCCACAATGTGGGTGGGCCGCGTCCAATCAGTGGAAGGCTTGGGCGGGAACAGACCGAGCCCTGAAGCAGAGGGGTTTCTGCCAGCAGAGGGCCTTCGCCCTTGAGCTCTCCTGCCGCCGTGGGTCTCCCTCCTGCTGGCCTGCCGGGCAGGTTGGATTGGTCCCGTTTCTCTGGAGAACCCTGACTATTCCAGCTGGCATTGAAACATAAACGGGCATTCTACCAGGAAAGTTCTAACTACAGAGATGATTCGAGGGCTAAGTCCTTTTTCCTCTGAATTATTGTAGCTCGTACCTATTTATGACACTAATTTTCTAGAGCAGTGTTACTTCATTTGATTTGCACGAATCAAGCCATAGGCATTGTTTAACAATGGTTTTACAGTAAAATTTTTACAGGAAATTGATGTAAAAGGCATTATTTGTGATTGTTCTTACTGTATTCTATATATTGATAAGGACATTATACACTTAAAAGTCCTATAATTTAAACTATGTATACTGTACTTAATGGGTAATTTAAAAGATTTTCAAGGTATGTTTTGACTATACTTTTTTTTCTTTAACTACCCAGGAATTGACTTTAAATTTTTTTACAGGAAATTGATGTAAAAGGGCATTATTTGTGATTGTTCTTACTGTATTCCATATATTGATAAGGACATTATACACTTAAAAGCCCTATAATTTAAACTATGTATACTGTACTTAATGGGTAATTTAAAAGATTTTCAAGGTATGTTTTGACTATACTTTTTTTTCTTTAACTACCCAGGAATTGACTTTAAATTTTAAACATCTTGTAAGCCGTGAAGAGCTGTAACCGACTTGTGTCAATATTACTTAAAAAGGACTATCCACGCACCAAGATTGTAAAATTGCAAATTCCCCAGCGACAGAAATTATATTATGTTATTCTGTCTGTTTTTCAGATGTAGTATTTAATAACTATTCACTAACTAAATATCATCCATGCGTGTCACACCTGAGAGGCAACTTTTGTATTGCGAGCGCTCCTAGAGTGAGTCCCCAGTCACGTGCTTTGGCCATCTAGCTTTCATACGTGGGCAATGCAGACAGTGTTAATGCAACATTCATTTCACCTAGAGCTAAAGAACATGATTCTTAGGTGGCCTAACCGATTAGGCATGAACAGACTTACAAGTATACTTCATAATCTTACATAAACATTATCGCAAAACTATGTATCTTTTTACATTTAAACAGCAAGCCCATTTCATTGGTTGAGTGGACTCGACACACAGCAGGCTAATCTCAAGCATTTCTAGAATGGGGTGGTAATAGGGGCTGCTCTTTGGATAATATTCACACATAAAAACAAGATCCACGTGAGACAATTTTCCGTTTCTAGCCATTTGCCTGTATTTGGTACCATGAGAAACTTAATTTGGAGTAGCCATTGAGAAGGGAGAGAACAGCCAGAGGAAAGGAAAAGAATGAATAATGGACTCGGGAAGAATCACGTGGGGATGCCTCTCACCACAGAACAATGAGACATTGTGGTTACTGTGAAATTATTGCTAAGAGATTTAGAATTCTAAGAAGCTGGAATCTATTGGGTAATGTGTGAATAATAGGAAAGAAATTGGTCACATATTGGCTTAGGGATAATTTCAGTAAACAACGCAACAAAATCAGTAGGTCATGGGAGTTCCATTATCTTGTGTTCAGCTGACGTTTTGATGAAGAGCAAAGTATTAACATGGGCCTATCAGAGATGCCTGTATGACGGACCATGTGTGGAGATTTTAGGGATCAGACATCCCAGCTTGATTTCTTTCTGTTTTTCCTGCTGATCTCAGAAGAGGCAAGTGTGTCACTAGAGCTACTGAGATAAATTTGGGCAGACTGATTGAAAATCCTTTCCGGGGATTTGTTTTGATATGCAGTGTGGTCAGGGCTGGATCCCTTTCCAGACTTCTGGGTCCCAGTAACTCGTCCTAATTTCTCCCAAACCCTCCGTGGTCCCGACTGTGACTCCTACCCCCCTGTGGCCTTGGCCTTTGTGCTTTGTGTCTGCAGACAGTCCGAGTATAAGTCTTACAGGAAGCCCAGGCATGCGTGCTCCTGGTGGTACTGCTTTGTTGTGCGGGGTCTCTTTTAGCCCCCTGTTCAAACGAGCCATAGCATGGCTTTCATTATTTAAACACCTTTTCTAAAATATTCTCCACAGAATTTCTCTCCAGATTTCTAACGTCACACAGACTTTTTGCTTTTAGCCTTCAGAGTTCTAATTGTGTTATCATAAAGGCTTTAGAACTACGCTGACCTCTGTTCCAGCACTGCCTGATCTATGGGAGAGTCTGAGCTGCTTCTGCCGGTCCCGTCCTAGGCCAGACAGGGACCTGCTTTCCCTCCACATCACTACCAGCTGCCCAGGGCCTGCCGCTTGACTAGGGAGACAGAAGGGTCCTAAGCCAGTGAGAGGGAGATTATTCTCTATGGGGTGGTGAGTGGGTGTGGAGCGAGCTTTGCAAGTGCCCAGCCTTCACTCCTGCTGGACTCCCAGTGGGTGAGCTGCTGTCTCCTGACACTGAGAAGGACACGTAAGGCCGTGTCCAGGGCGGGGATGCGCACCTCTCAGAGATGCTGTCTGTTTTCATCGTATTCCCTCTCTCAGCCGACAAAGTACATTGAGGCAGTTAGTGCTCCTTATCAATTGCGTGGCCTGGAGGGGCGTACTCGTGATGGATAACACCGTCCCAATCGAAAAACACAATTCACATGGCCTTGATCTTGCTGCGACTTTGCTGTGCATTTTTTGGGTGTGGAGAACCAGGCAACTTCCATTGGGATGACTGGGCCTCCGTTTCTGGATCATAGCCATAGCCCCACCATTCATCTCCAGTTATGGCTTTCCTCAGGAAATCTGGTTCACTGGTAGCGGTTTGAATCAAGTCATTAGCAACTGCAGCACGATGTTCCTTCTGCCCTGGTAGCAGAAGCTGTGGAATGAATTTTGCTGTGAATGAATTTTGCCACGACCTATTTCATGTCAAGATCCTACATCAAAATCTCAGACACAGCAGTTTTTGGAATCCCTAGATCAGCTTCTAGTTGTCTTGCTGTCAGTCGCCGATCTTCATTGGTTGCAGCCCATACACGTTCTACATTCTCAGGTGTTCTGCTTGTTGCAGGCCTTCCAGAATGTGGATCACTTCCAACAGATTCTTGACCACCTTTGAAGCATTCACGCCACACTTTTATTTGCCCTGCACTCATTGCATCCTCCCTGGAAACCTTCTGAACAGTTTCACTCAAATAATTTGTATGGAGGAACATTCAAGATTGATGCAAAATTCGATGCAGATTCGTCGCTCTACTCACTCAGTCATTTTGAATGTGAAGGCCACACAGTACGCACGCTCACTCAGTGGCATCTACCGCCCCCACTGACTAGTACAGTGAAGTCATTGTTCACACGTATGTGCATTCCAGTCCCCTCTCCTTGGCTGCCAGGTCACATCGATGATGCGCAAACCATTCTCCTTATATTAACAATGGCTGGACTTTTTCTGGACTCTGTGTGTGTATGTGTGTGTGTGTGCGCGCGCACACGCATGTACTGAAAGATCAGTGTTACTAAAGAGCTGTAACATACAGGATGTCCAGTCTTGATGCAAAGGTATACTCCAAGAAACTTGTGTTTTTCCAGTGAGAATGGAGAAGGGACTCCGTTATTAGGTACTGTCTTCAGTGAGTTGGGAATCACATAGGCGTAGGGTACCCAGATTTCCTTGGCAAGCCAGGGCTGTGTTGGGTTTCTATAATGCTGTTTGGACAGGCAGGCAGGTCTCAGGTCATCACTGACTTCCAGCAGGGACAAGGATTGCGTCAGGTCGCTGCACTGCTTGTTCCCAGAGGCATCACCAGGTGCCAGAGTTGTCCATGAGGCCAGAGGTAGCAGGGTGCAAGGGACACGGAAGGACACGGTCTCTAAATCTAGGTGAGTTGTGTGTAACTCGTGGCTCCAGGCTTCAGTGTGTTCATGGGTAAAATGAGCGTGGCTATAGATCACGCTCTCGGGTTTGCGGAGAAGTTAAACACACCAACACAGGTGAAAGGCGCTAAGTGGTGCCTGCTACAAAGCAGTGCTCAGTACTGTCAGGTGGAAGCAAAGAGCGGAAACACCAGTGGGAACTGATTACATTTTTCACTTTTCTAGATACTTTTTGAGTATCTTGGAATCACACCTGAGGCCGAACGGTTTGTTGTGGGGTTCGAGATTGTCAGGGGGACAGGACTTTGTAGTCATTTGTTTTAAATATTAAGGGGAGGGTAAATGCCACTTTGTAGACTAATTTGGTGAAATTAAACATATTTGTTTTCATATTTCCACGTAGGTGTTCTTATCAGTTTATCTCAAATGCTTCTCTTCAAATGTCTTGTTGGCTGATATTTCTGTCAAGTGAAAACCATTCCCACACTACACAGGCTGAAGGACTGGCATCCTCCTTTAAGTCCCTTTTCTTTCTCAGCATCTGCAACCAGTCGGTCACCAGATGCTCAGTTTTTCCTTCATGGCCGTTCTCGAATCCGTCCTTTCCTCTCCATTCTCACCTTTATTTGTCCAACTAGTCTGGACAGGTTTCCAAAAAGCTACCTACGCTCAAGGGGCACAGGACAGAAATAGGGTTTACGAGCTTGTGTTGAGTTGGGAGCAAACAGGGCTGTGCCCTGGCAAACTCGGAGCAGGAGAAGTTGGCCTTCGGCAGCTCGCTCTGCGCCAGCCTTCCCCAGAGGTGAAAAAAGCTGGCGCGGGTCCCACCCAGGACTGCACATGAGCTGTGACTTCCCCGCTCGGCTGCAGGGGGAGGGCAGGAGTGTCAGATTGGCCTCTAAGCCTCCCTGCCAGGCCGCGGGCTCTGTGAAGGCGGGGCCCGCAGCCACCTTTCCGCTGCTGTGCCCTAGCAGCTGCATGAAAGGATGCCCATTGGAATGAGAAGAAATGCCAGAATATCAAGACTGCCTATGTCTCTGCGAAGACAGGGAGGGTGGCCGACTCAGCTGAGGCGAGTGTGGTTTCTGTCCTCAGGGGAGTCCTTCGCACAGAGGTCCCCTTCCCCCCGTCTCCCTCGCCCCGCTTCCACACCTTCACTTCTTCATGCGTGGGCCTGGAACTTTTGACCTGTGTGTTGTGAATTTTTGAAATTCTGGAGAATTAAACTTATCCCTCCCTCCGGCTTCTGACCCCGCATATATTGGTATTCCCCTCATCTGTCTGTGAATGGAACAGTTGAGGTTCGTTTAGCAATTTATCCTATAAAATAAGTATATTTCTTTAGAATGTTTATGCTTTTAAAACTTCTGCCATTTCACTCTGCATATTCTAACATGGATATCTAACTGAGAACAATTTCATTAAAGCGTATAGGAATTTTAGGTTAAAGTGTCTGTCTTCCTGAGCCAGACATGCCTGAATTAAAATTCCACCTTTACCATTTTCCAACCCTAGAGTTCTTTCAGCGTGTTTTGTAGCCTTCTGCATCTCAGTTTCTGCCCCTGCTTCGCTGGATTTTTCTGTTTTTGTTTTTAGGCAAATAATATAGGCAAAATGCTTAACTTGATGCCTGACCCACAGACAGTACCCAAAAAAGGAAGCTCAATTTTTTAGCTAAAAAGGATCTTAGGTATCAGTTCACCCCCGCCTGCTCCTTTCCAGGTCGGGAACACGAGATTTGGGACTAGAATCCAAATCTCATGACTCTTCATAAGCTAATCGGTATCCATTGGAAAGCATGGGTTTTGGAACCTGAGGGACCTGAGTTTAATTCTGGGCTTTTCCAATTACCTCACAAACTTTGTTTAAATTTTATCAGCTTTAGGTTTTTGTTTTGTTTTTTTCATCAATAAATCAGGGATAAAAATACCTGCCTCTGATATATGCGTGTGTATGTGTATAAATAATCACTGAGACATTTCTGGGCACAATGTGAACATACAAAAAGTCTTCGTTCTCCACCCTGGCACGCCAAGGGTGGGGCAGCAGGCATGATCTGCTTCAGGTAGAGGCAATGGCGGGGCATGATCTGTAGAGAATTTAGAAATAGGAGTAAAACTGACTGCATGTGGTCTTTTTATTATCAACAAGCAAAGCAACATGAAACAGTGTCCCAAAGTCAGCAATAAACAGCCCTCTCTGCAAAAGTCTTTTGTTGGCCTAAGTTCTAAACAATGGCTGAGAATACTGTTGAGATTCATTGTGTGTGCATTGGACTTCAAACTGGCGTATTTCTTATTATTTTTTCTTTTAAAAAACCGTGTTCTACGTGGAAGTCAATTCCAAGCAGAGCTGGCCCTTGGCACCTACAGAGGACGTTACAGTCATCCATTTTGAGCGTGACTTTGTAATGGAGCAGCCTTCGCTTCCTTTGTCCTACTCACACCAACCCGTCCCCTCAAGCTGATGACGCTCCCATTTACCCAGCCTCAGTTTCCAACAGAATCTCTTGTATCTAGCAGGAATGCGCTAACAGGATACTTTCCAAATGTCAATTCTGCTACAGTCACAGGCTGGAAAGAAGATTCAGTCCTTGAATCATTCCACTCTTCCTAGTCTGGCAGGGGTATGGTCAGAGGGAATTTGACTAATCTGATATTGCCAGGGGAAAAAGTATGCCGTGGAAACATGAGCACTAAAGTGTGTTTTTGGAAATAACAGGAAAATGGAGAGTCTGATCTCATGAGATTCTGTTTTGAAGCAAGTGACTGAAAACATCTCAAGTGTGATAAACCATTTGGAATGTGGTGACCACCTAGTGTTTATATTAGAAACAGAGACTGAAACTTGCCGTCAAAGCGACAGCACAAAAGAAAGCCAAGCAGGCTAAAAGGGGATCCCTAGGACGCACTCAGTGAGTCAGGAAAAACATCGCAAGTGTGTTTGGATAGATATATTAAGTCTTGTGAAGGGAGAGCTGATAGCAACTTGGGTAAGCACAAAGGAAAGATTGAAAAAGCAAATGCATTAATTTATTTAAAAAAAAAAAAGAGCAGTGAGCTAAGGAAGCGTTAGTCTCCAATCTACGAGCCATTCCCAGCGCCCCTTCCCCGCCCACCTCCAGCTACAGAGGCTGAAAAACAGACGCTCACATTCTTCACATCTCTTTCAGCCAGAGGTGACACAGACCCCCGTCCTGAGCGATGAGATACAAAGAGAAATCTGTTGGGAATTCTGCAAAAGATAATTCCCTCTGATAAAAGGGGAGAGATCGAGAAGGAAAGCTCTATTTCCTCCATTTTTATCTTTTCTCCCTAGGATGCTTTACAGGATTTCATGATGCTCGGAACTTCAGCAGTCATCCTGCAACCGTGAGATGAGACAGAGCTAAAACACTGAGGGTAGCAGAATAGGAAACTACAAACTCCTGATTCCTCGTTGGCATAACCAAACGGCAAACCAATTTTGCAATCACCTGTGTGGGGACTTCTGTTTCTATTACTTAAATAAGCAGTATTTTTATTTTGTTTCATTTATTAATGATCCAGGAACCTCTGGGTCTCACTAATATGTTAAAGTGTTTTTAATACATAATATTTTAAGACAAAAACTGAACATACAGCTTTTTTGAAATTCTTTTTAAAACATTTTATGGTACAAAATTTAATGATCTGGTTGTAAAGTCAGATTATTTTAATATTTTATTGTAACAGCTGTTGTATTTGAATAAGATAACAATTGAAGATATGTATGGTTGGTTCTGGTTACTAAATAATGACACTCACTTATTAATTCTGTCCCCTAATGCTGCAAACTTTTCTTTATTTATCCAACCATTTTTTTATGGAAATAAAGGTGTTTTTAAAAAATTTTAATTGTTTTTCAATTACAGTTGACATTCAGTATTATTTTGTATTTGTTACTTTCAGGTATACAGCACAGTGGTTAGATAATCATATATGATTGTATATACAATCATATACCAAGTGTCCCCTGATATTTCCAGTCCCCACCTGGCACCATATGCGGCTATAACATTACTGATGACATTTCTTAGCCTATACTTTACATCTCTGTGATTTTTTTGTAACTACCAATCTGTATTTTTCATTCCTTCCACCTTCATCACCAGTTCCCCTCCCCTCTTCCCTCGGCAACCATCAGTCTGTTCTCTGTATCTGCGAATCTATTTCTGTTTTGTTGGTTTGTTTATATTGTTTAGATTCCACATGTGAGTGAAATCATATGGTATTTGTCTTTTTCTGACTGACTTATTTCACTTGGCATAAGACCCTCTAGGTCCATCTATGTTGTAGCAAATGGTAAGATTTTGTTCCTTTTATGGCTGAGTGATATTCCATTGTACATACCTATCACTTTTTTTTAATCTACTCATCTATTTATAGGCACTTGGGTTGCTTCCATAGTGTGGTTATTGTAAATAACATTGCTATGAATGTAGGGGTGCATATATTCTCTTGAATTAGTTTTTTTGGTTTCTTTGGCTATATACCCAGAAGTAGAATCACTGGGTCATAAGGCATTTCCGTGTTTAATTTTTTGAGAAACCTCCACCCTGTTTTCCACAGTGGCCGCACAAAGTCTGCATTCCCAAGAGGGCATGAGGGTCTCATTTTCTCCACATCCTCGCCTACACTTGTTTGTTGATTTCTTGATGACAGCCATTCTGACAGGTGTGAGGTGATATCTCACTGCAGTGTTAATTTGCATTTATCTGATGATTAATGATGTCAAGCATCTTTTTATATGTCTGTCGGCCACCTGTATGTCCTCTTTGGAGAAGTGTCTATTCAGGTCTTTTACCCATTTTTAAAATTGGACTGCTTGTTTTTTGTGTTGAGTAATTTGAGTTCTGTATAAATTTTGGATATTAACCCCTTATCAGGTATATCATTGACAAATATATTTTCCCATTCAGTGGGTTGTGATTTCATTTTGTTGAGGGTTTCCTTTGCTGTACAAAAACTTTTAGTTTCCTGTAGTCCCATTTGTGTATTTTTTCTTTTGTTTTCTGTGCCTGAGGAGATATGTCACAGAAAATATTGCTAAGAGAACTGTCCGAGATGTTACCGCCTATGTTTTCTTCTAGGAATTTTATGGCATCAAGTCTTACACTTAAATCTTTAACCCATTTTTTTAGTTTATTCTTGTATATCACATAAGAAGGTAGTTGTTTCATTTTTTTGTATGTATCTATCTACTCAGTTTTCCCCACAGCACACTGTCTGACCAAAATAAATTTTGAATCTTTCCCCTACTATACATCTCTGGTTCTCCTACTCCAAGCCACCATTGTTTCCTAACTGAACCCGTAGAATGCATATCAGCTGGCCTCTGCTTCAGCCCTTGCCCCAGTTCAATCTAGTTTCTTATATAGCAGGCAAATAAGTATTTCAAATGTTGTCAGATCCTATTACCCTTCTTTTTAAAATTCTTCCCTTCTGCCTGCAATGCCACTTTCCAGGCTTTTGTGTGGCTTCCCGCTTCCCGTCCTTGAGGTCTTGGTTTCAATGTTACTTCCCGAAGGAGCAACCCTGGCTAACCCATTTCAGACTCCTTTCCCCTTTCTTTCTCAGGTAGCTGTTGGAAAGATAAAGACTTCATTTCTCGGACTCCTTTAAGCTTGGGGAGGCCATGCCACTCCGTTCTGGCCAATGAAACATAAGCTTTGACCAAAGAGAAGACATGTTTTAAACACACCTAGATGTTAAAATATTTTTAAATTATAATGATGGGGATATGGCCAACACAGCTTTTTATCTGAAAAACCCACTTTTTCTTATTTTTAAAGTGGAAATCCAATTTCTCGTGTGTTTAGTAATCATAGGGCTCTGGAAGCTAGTTTTCTTTTTTTGCGTTCTCAGACGGATGAAAACAGGCATCTATCATCTAACGATTGTGTTAAAGTAGCTAGAAATGAAGGCTGGCCGCCTCTTTTATGACTGGCAGAAATGTGCACCTAAAATTAGTAGTGACTTACTTTCAACTATTGGCAAAAGTGGCTAATGATTTGTATTTACATGCCTTTTACGTGAAAAAGGATGAGATGTGTATGAATAGACATCCAGTTATTTTATTGCACTAAGTATCAAAAGCTTCGATTAATTACAGATAGACGCATTCAACTTACTACTAATGAGAGCTATTTTAAGTGATTAGCATAAGCTAAATAATAAAAATCATCTTAATTTACCATTTGCTCAAAAGAGAAAATATGTCAGTTTTTAAAATTTATTTGCCCATATTTGAAAGGCCCCACAGATTGCGTCAAACAGTTTTTTGTATAGAACAATTTTAATACATATTTTTAAAAAATCTATGGCAAATACCTGAAGGTACTTCAAGCCAATCCTTTTACTCTAGTTAATTAGTCCAAATAATCATATTCACTACTGTTTGTTGTGAAGTGACTCATGATCTACTGTGCCTAGAAGGCTGAATATAATTTGAGTTAGATTGAAAGAAGGCCTGTCATAGATCAGGGGAGCTGACCTCATCAGACACACTAATATGTTTTGAGAAATGTAACTTAGGTTTAACAATTATTCTATGTATAAATGTCATAGGAACTCATAAGACTATGTGTAATAAGCAACATCCAGAGGAGAATTAAAAATAAACTATAAAAAGGTGTTCTTCATTTGGTTTTAGAGTTAGAAAAATATTTGACCCGGTAGTCAACATAGTCCAATAGTCATGAATGCCTGAAGAGTTGCTGAGAGGTCCCTGATTGCTGATGAATGATATTCTTGGTCAACTTGGATAGTTCTTCATGTTTATTGACATTTGAGAATTAATATTCATAGCCCAAAGCACTGGTAAATTTTTTCCAAGATGTTTGTTGGCTTACACTATATATGGATGGCTTTGCTTAGGATGCTAACTCTCTTGTCATTTGTCAAAATACAAAGACAACATCCTGTATTTGTTTACGTTACATGTTTTCATGTTTGCTTGCTGTTGATGTACTTACTTGCTCTGAGTTGATTTTTTTCATTTAGACTTTTAGTACTAAAAAAATACCAAAAACAAAATAAAATAAATAAAATAAGTGATGGTTCAATTTGGGACTCTGACTAAGCCAGCATAAGGACAAAACGTCTTACTCTGTTTTATCCTTACCTGGGAGAAGAGCCAGCACTAGGGTGAGGCAGGCAGGCAGGAGCAGAATTTAGGTGGGCTGGGCTGGGGAATGAAGGGTCTTTCTTTTTCTGAGTATCACTGTCACACTATAGACAGGGATTCCAATTGAGATGATGAGGAACAACAAGTAGGAAGTAGTAACAATGAGATGATACACATATAAAATCAATGACTTTCTAGTAGATGGAGCACAGATAAAACCAGGTTAAAGGAGCCACCAAAGACTCCCAAACTTCCTAAGGGAGTAGTGAAGCGTTAACAGCCTTTGCAGGAAATGAGGAAATGCTGGCCTGCCCTGTCTAGACCACCTGATTTGGATGCGCTAGAGCTAGCTAGAGGCAATGGTGAGCAGGGGCAAGGCGGGGCCCGGTCCTCTAGGGACCCTAACCATGAGCATCACATGAAGACCAGCGCAGGTGAAGAGAGACACCAAACTGAAACTCACCTTCTGTGGCTTGATGGGAAGAAGTGGTGTTGGATCCTGAAACCATGTAAATAAGATATGAACAACTGTTGTGCGTTTACAAAATGAAACAACTTTTGGAAAGTGAGAATACACTTAAAACTAATCTTAGATCATAATAAAAACATTTCAGATTATAACCAAAAAGCAAAACAACTCCAAAGAGAGGGTGCATGTGCTGAGGAAGGTACAAAGGTGCTAATTATTTCATCTTATTGAGAGAGCAAATAATGACTGGTTCATTCTCGGTATTGTTTGCCAGTAGTTTGATTTTAACACTTATAGGAAAAAACAGCATGTATACCCTTCAAGTCACTAGAGCTAAAATATATCAACAAATATATGAGCTGTATATCAAAGGACTGAAAACAAACAGACAGCAAGGAGGCAAACATAAAATGACATCTCTTGTGATATTACACGTCTGTAGGAACCCCCATGAGGTAGAATGTGGAAGAAGCAAATTCGGCTTCAGCGTTGCCCCAAATCTCAGCACTATGTCGGCTGAAATAGCACGAATTTCTTTAGTCATTTGTGAGCACCCATTCTTTTATGAAGGTAATTTGAAGGATGCTCTGAAAAGTAAGTTTTTGCTTATCATTCAGTTTCTAAACCCCAAAATTCCACCAGTACATACTCCCCTTTTTTCTTTAGGTTAGAAATTCTTTCTAGAAAGCCTTTAACATTTTCCAGTCTCATCTGAAATCAATTATCCAACGTTTTTCTTTGCTTTCGTATATTTTCATCGCTCACCAGGGCCCAGGCTGAGGCAGCTTATCAGATTGCTTCTCAAGATGAAATGAGAATAAGATAACATCCTGGCATGGCCCAGGTAAGTGTTGATGGCCAATGCATTTATTTTATTTTTTTGTAAATCTTTTTTACTGTAATTTTTTCTGTTACCATTTACCCTCCTTATACCAACCCCCTGCAATCACCACACTGTTGATTTCCTTATTAAAGTTTTCACTCATATAAAATAAGAAAATAAGAATACAGTGAATTTCTAGAACAGTTAAAGATAACTCATTCTTTTCTGATGTAATGGATTCTTAAGCGGCTTCAGTGTTAAAGATTCCTTTGTTTTAGAAAATGAGTCACAGCTGTGCAGAAATTTTTATAGGGTCCTTACTTGGCGAAATAAGCCATTTCTATTAATTCTATACTAATTTGACTATATGTTTGAATATTTTACTGGCAATTAAGGTTAGAGAGACTCCCATTCAGTCCTTTACTTGTGCACCAGTATCTAAAGAAACCCTATTGTACATTGAGCACTGGTCTCGGTGCTGGGAAGACAACAGGGAACAACAAGAGAATCTTGCTCTCCTGAGCCTTAAATGCTGGTGAGGGTGGCGCCAAGCTATAAACAAGTAAATCCATAAGGTATCAAGTGGACATAAGTGCACAGAAAAAGTAAAGCAGAACAAGGAGACAGTGAGTGGTAGGTTACTCTATTTGATAAGGTCTATTTGAGCAGACATCTTGATCCCGTGAGGGAGCATCACGGGAAGGCGGTTGTCTGCCTGGCATACGTGACGGCCAGTGAAGAGAACTTTGAGGCTGTAACCCAGTGAACCAGAAGGAGGTAGAGGAGCTGAGATCCAAAGAATAGCTCAGATCTCTTAGCACAATAATGGTTCGATAAAGTTTTGTTTTCCTCCCACACACCATCTCTATACTTGCTCATCAAAGAGGACACATGTTGATAGAATACGCAAGTTATAAAAACTTTGAATAGTCAAGGAAACAGGCAGTAGGGGGACTGTGCTAATTAGGTTACACGATGGACATTTTCTATAGCTTGAGTTAAACCCGAGGTGAAAATGTTTTGACAAAAATATATGTCAGACACATGATAAAAATAAATGATGTAAACAATATCTTGGCTAAGGCATATTGAAGTTAGCAGTATTTTCAATTTTTTCTAACTCCTTTTGAGTGGATCAGTTTGAATAAGTTACTTCTAGGCAACGAGTAGAAGATATAATTAGTAGTCGTTTTATGGTCTCGATAAGTCCATGCAGATGTATTCCCCCGAGGCCGAGAAAGTGCATTGCTCCACGGCTGCATGACATGTTCCTTTGCAAGTCAAGCCAATTCTTCTCTTTTAATGATCCTGAAGGAGCACATACCGAGCAGTCAGATGATAGAGCATTGAAAGTAATTTTTGATGATTGATCAGTGTAATGGTTTACTCAGACTGTCTGTGTGTAATTTTTACCATAAAACTTGGAAGGAGTTCAAAGAATTGAATGACATCAGTAGACAAACCTCCTTCCAATTCCATTGATATAATTTCTCAACAATTATGTCTATACAAAATGAATAATAGGAATGAAATACCCTGTCTCATCCTAGAAATAAGTAATATTTATTCAAAGTGAACCAGTTGCAAAAATTTCATACCCATTAACTAATTTTTCAAATAAAAATTTCTTTTTCATGTCTAATAATTATCAATAATCATAAAATTTATATCATATTAATTATTTATTAATAATTGAAATGATATTTGAATCTAGAAGAAATAGCTTAACACAGCTTTATGGTTCTAATAAATGTAGAAACAGTGTTTTAATTTATACACAGATTTTTGTGCCAGAGAAGTAAGAGATTGATTAACAAAAGGATTTCAAATATACAAATAGACTGGATCAGGGTAAAATTCAAGCAGAAAAGGGAGCAATGTGAAGGTTCTGACCTTTAAAGAAGAGCTAATACAAATATTTAATTAAAATGGACAATGATGGTCATTCGTTTTGAATATATTTAGAAGAAAGATATGACAGTTTTATTTATATGTCAATATTTAAATATACCAGAAATTTTACTGTTCGCAATTATTTAAGCTTATGACAAAAAATTGCAGTTGTTAGTCAAAAGTGTCCGAAGAGGCACACAGGTTGCCAAAGTCCCCTCTGGCAGTCCAGGAGCGAAGGGAAATTGGAGATCATTGGCCTGCCCTATTTCTTGGTGTGGCCCTTCTATGTAAAAACCTTCTAATTTCTTCCCGTATCCACTGCAGTAAAGGAGCTGAAATAAAATGAAATCTTAAGGAGGGCTCCAGTGGCTATCAGAAAACCAAGAAGGGTTTCCATTTCTTATCATTGCGATGAAGTCAAGCAGGCTGTATGCACTTGAAAATCTGGCATTCTCTAGGTTGAAATGTAATCTTGTAAGGCTAAAATTGAATACGATCTTTTTCGAAAAAATATAATAATAGCCCTGACTGGTGTGGCTCAGTGGACTGAGCGCCAGCCTGCGAACCAAAGGGTTGTCAGTTCGATTCCTCAGGCACATGCCTGAGTTGTGGGCCAGGTCCCCAGTTGGGGGCACGCAAGAGAACCACACACTGATGTTTCTCTCCCTCTCTTTCTCTCTCCATTCCACTCTCTCTTAAAATAAATTTTAAAAAATTTTAAAGAAAAATATGATAATAAACTGTCTCTATTTTTAATTCCTCTCCCCTGAAATTTTATTTTTAAAAACTTTAACCTAGATAACCTCTTTTGTTTTTTAGTTTTACTTTTAAATACAGTTGACATTCAGTATTATTGTATTAGCTTCAGGCGTACAGCATAGCTGTCAGACCATCTCATAATTTACAGCAATCCTCCCGATGTTTCAAGCGCCCGCCTGGCAGCATGCGTGTTAGTGCAGCATTCTTGGCTGTAGCCCCGCACTGCTGTGCTTCACGTCCCCGCTTACGGTTCGTACCTACCAATCTGCACTTCTTAGCCCCGTCACCTTTTCCACCCAGCCTCCCAACCCACCCCCGCTTCTGGCAGCCATCAGCCTTCTCTCTGTTTCTGCGAGCCTGTTTCTGTTTTGTTTGTTTATTTTCCTTAGATTCCACATATAAGTGAAATTATATGGCATTTGTCTTTCTCTCTCTGACTTATTTCGCTTAGCATAATACCCTCTAGATCCATCCATGCTGCCACAGATGGTAAGATTTCATTCTTTTTTATTCCAAGTAATATTCCATTGTGTGTGCATGTGTGTATATCACAATATATTATGTTTTTTTAATCCACTCTTGTCTGTTGATGTGCACTTGGGCTGCTTCCGTAGCTTGACTATTGTAAAGAACGCTGCAATGAACATAGCAGTGCATATAATTTTTTTCAAATTAATATTTTTGGTTTCTTCAGAAATGGAATATCTGGGTGATAAGGCAGTTCCATTTTTTATTTATTTTATTTTTTCTTTTTTTAAAAGATTTTATTTATTTATTTTTAGAGAGAGGGGAAGGGAGGGAGAAAGAGAGGGAGGGAAACATTGATGCACGAGAGAAACATTGATCAGTTGCCTCTCGCATGCCCCCAGATGGGGACCTGACCAGCAACCCAGGCATGTGCCCTGACCAGGAATCGAACTGGTGACCTTTCAGTTTGCATGCCAGCACTCTATACGCTGAGCCATACCTGCTAGGGCAAGGCAGCTCCATTTTAAAAATTTTTTTATGAAACTCCATACTGTTTTCTACAGTGACTGCACCAGTCTGCATCCCTACCAGCAGTGGGTAAGAGTTCCCTTTTCTCCACATCCTCTCCAACACTTGTTGTTTGTTAATTCATTGAGAATAGCCATTCTGACAGGTGTGAGACGATATCTCCCTGTGATTTTAATTTGCATTTCTCTGATGATAAGTGATGAAGCTTCTTGTCATATGCCTACTGGTATCTGTATGTCCTCCATGGGGAAGTGTCCAGGCTCGCTGCCTACTTTTCAATTGGATTGTTTGGGTTTTGTTTTTGTTTTTTTTGAATGTTGAGTTGACCCTCCTAAAATTTTATTAAAAGCTTTGGAGACAGCTAGTTCTTGTCTATTCATGACTTTTAGCTATTAAATTGCCTTTGTATTATTTATTATATTACAATAAATATATTATTTATTATTATTATTGAATTAAAAGTAGCAAATGAAAATAGGCAAACTTGAAAACAGTTCATCATATTTGATTTGATAATTCATTTTCTTTTCAAAATTTGTAAACTAATGATTGTGACTTTATATTGAGTTTGCATGTGTGCGCGCATGTGTTTGAGTGTTTGGCTATGAGAGTATTTATTGTGTTGGTCAAAAAGTTCATTTAGTTTTTTCTGTACAATGGCTCTAGTAGCACTTAGCTGTCTTTAACTTCATTCAGAACAATTTTATTAGATTGTATTATGACAGCTGTCATATCAGCGTGCATTTAAAAAAATCAAAATTGGTGAATTTCTGTGCAGCCATTTTAATACTGAAGATGAAAGAGGATACACAACATTTTTGGTGTATTACACTTTATTATTTCAAGAAAGGTAAAAACATAATTGAAACAAAGATTTGTGCAGTGTATAGAGAAGGTGCTATGACTGATTGAACGTGTCAAAAGTGGTTGTGAAGTTTCTTGGTACTATTGATATTTTGGCCAAATAATTCTCTGCCGTGGGGCTGTCTTATGCAGACAGGGTGTTCAGCAGTGCCCTGGCCTCTACCTGCTAGAAGCCAATAGCGGGAGATGGCCGACCTACTCAAAATATCCACATCAATAAAGACATTGATGAATATGAAAAATATTTCTTTTACTTTACTGAAAAACCTAAACAGATTTTTTGGCCAACCCAGTAGTTTCTGATTTCTGTGAAGGGGTTAAATATCAAGGTTTCAAAGTGTGTCATAAAGACCATAGTACTCTGAAAAGATCCCCATGAGGCTTCTACCATCTGAATAAATTTGAGAGCCATTAAAATGGATCGTTTTTTGTAAATTATTAAACAATCTGAAGAAACCAGCTAGTTTTATTCACGGTGTCAAAATGGCTAGGCTTTTTGTCTACATGCACAATAAATGTAATTTAAAACAATATACATTTCTTTTTAAAGTTATTGTATAATAAATTGAATTTTAGCAAGAAGACATAATGCCCAAACATGATTTTTATTTTATTAAATAAATTCAAAGACCACTTATGATGAAACTTTAGATTTTCAAGGACCTTGTTAAATAGTATTGTATGGAATAAAGGTTGCTATAACAATAAAAATTTATTAAACATAATTTCCACTCATTAGTAAAAAAGCAGAACCATATTACTTTGTTTCCCCCAAGCATGTGCTTTTTAGTTCTGCCTGTGAATCAATAGTTTTGTTTAAAACTTCCTGTCTATTGACGGGGGTTCCTGACAAGCCGGCTATTCGCATTAGCCATTCCAGGAAGCATCTCCTACTCTCCTACATTAGAGTGTCTGTCGAGTTGACTAAATGTATTAGCTACATAGAGCTTCACATTGAAGATGAGGATGATTTGAAATCACTTAAGAAATGGCTTGCTTGTAGAATTTATAGAAACATCCCAAGTGTTCCGGTTTTCACTTTCTCATGAATTCTGGGTGACTAATTTTCTTATTTGAGCAACAGGTGCAGTTTAAAACAACAACGTGTCAGGCAAGAGATGGATTCACATGAATCTTTCATTTCTCTCCAGTATCTATTAGTGCCCAATTTCTACATATGGGAATTTTTAAAAACTTGTTTTCTTTTTTTAGATATAACACATTTAAAGGCACAACCTCAATGATACAGCGTGACCAACTTTTATACGTGTATATTCGCGTGCCGAATATACACGTATACACAGAACAGCCCCAGCCCCGTGAAGGTGCTCTTCTCAGTCAGAATTGCACCCTCGGTAACCCCCGCCCCCTACATTCTATCGCCATTGACTAGGTTGGTTCGCTCTTGAACTTTTGAAATGTGATCATGGACTATGTCGATTTTGTGTCTGTTTCTTTCCCCCATCTACTGGCTGCACATAGGATAGTTCATGTCTTGAAAGGCAAACATAAAGCTAATATATTAACATGAGAAAAGATGAAAAAGAATGGTTTTGTGGTTGTCACTGCTGCTGCTTTGTCTTTCCTAAATGAAGAAAAGTGGTGCCCTCGACAAGACTGGTGGTTTGTCAAGGTCTCCCACCCAGAGGACGGGGTAGTTTGTGCTGCCCCGCACCCCAGCTTCTGGGTGCAGGGTAGGAGGGTGCTGCCCTCCACCATGTGGTTCTGGGAGGCCCTTGACTAGTTTTGGAAAATGTGTGCTGTGTGCAGAAATGACATGTCATTCTCCCCCCCTCTGTTTTCTGGGATGTGCAGCCTTAGAGTGGATATGAAAAATTCGGTTGGGGGTATAGTACTCTGTGGGCCTCAGAAAACACCTCCTGCCTTTGGGGAAGGGCAAGTCCCCATTTTCTTACTGGTAAAGGGCTCTGGGTCACTGGCAGATGTGAGTAGCAAGTCTTCCCTCCTTCTAGGTCAAGAGGGGTTATCGGTACGTGGTTAGTAGGCTCTGAGTTGCTGGGTTTTTCGGATTAGCTCTATTCATGAAAATTCTTCACTAACTGTACGATAGGTAATGGGCCTTTAAAAATTTTTTTTCATGCCTCTGTGGGAATTGGATGGGAGCTTGGGACAAGCTGTTAGGACCTGCGGGTCGCCTTTGAGCTGGAACTGTTAGTTGCTACTGCCTGACTCTATAGAGCTTTCTCACTCTGGCTGTCAGGCGATGCTTCTCCAGCCTGGGTCTTGAGCAAGGATGATGCAGAGCAAAACCAGCAGCTGGTGGACATTCCTGTGAGAAAGAAAGAAACCTTTGTTGTTTAAAGCTGCCCGGGTTTGGTTCTTTGTCACTAAACCATAACAGTCTATGCTGACGGATTCCGAGGGTAAGAAGGAAAACTTGGGTGGGAACGGCACATGCATTCCTGGCTGATAAAAGCTTCAGATGTGGTCTCGGGCATATCGACAACCTGTGAAGAGGTCCATGTCTCTTCTCTGTTGCTTTTAATGTGGCTCCTAAGGAGACAGCAGATGCGTCGTCAGCAACCCCGGTATTCAAAGCCCAGTGATATTCCTGAAGTGGTTCCTCGTTCGGCACAGCGCTCTGATAGTCCCCGCTCACTTGCCCTAGCAAATCATCCCCCAAGATGAGAGGTCGGGAAGGCAGTTCCGGGAACGCCTGTGGACTGATTGACACCCTTTCCGTCCCCTCAGTGAGCTCTCTTCACTTTTCCACAGTGTGTCACAGCCCGGCTGGTCGCTGCTCATCTCTCTCTAGCTGCACAGCAGCGTTGGTGTTTTAGAAGGGATGGCACGTTACAGATTTTTGAGTTGTATGGTTGATGAGAGTAATTGCTTCTGCCTCTCCATTAACTAATTAATAAACAGCGAAAGAGTTCATTTGCTAGATGTTTACGGGTTGCTTTCTGTGTGCCAGGCCCCGAGCCTGGAACTGTGGTTTCACTGATGAATCGATTGTAGACTGTGCCCTAAAGAGCCTCTCGTGCTGGGAAGAACAGGAGGTGGCAAAGCACAGGAGAACAGGAGAAGGACCCTGAAGGCACTCGCGGAGGAAGCCATTAGCCCGCATGTTGTTAATATTGCTTGTATGGAGTGCAGGCAAAGTCTCCCGGAGGTGGTCGTTTTTAACTAAACCTTGAACTTATGAACAGTTTGTCAGGAAAACAAGCATTAAGTTTGACCAATGAGTCAACACTGGCAACATGACACAACTCAATTTCTCAGAATTCTCAAATTGTCGATATTCTCAAATTCTGCAAATTGAATGAGAGATAAACTCTTTTTTCAGGAAAACATTCTTGAGGTCCTCCAGTTTTGAATTATTTTAATTGTTAATAGTATTAAAATACATGTTAAAAATTTATAATAAATTACTATGGTTATAGTTCTTTTACTGCTTAAAATCAAAGCACATTTATAGTATGTATAGAGTATAGTATAGTATACTTTAGTAAAATATAGTATACTTTAATAAAAAGTTTTTAAAAATTCTAGGCAAATTTGTAAGGCTCTATGTGAGTTCACTAAGATGCAAGAAATAATCATACGCTATGTTCTGGTTAAGTTTAAATTTATTTTTACTAAAAGTCTTTACCAAAATACCCAAATTTACCACAGGAAACTCCAAAGCAAATATCCAAGTTAATTGAATGTGACAAATGATGTTTTAATTAATTTCTGAAGTTGACTTTAATGATGTAAAACTGTGCTCGGATATTTCCTATTTAACTTATAGTTAACGTGACTACTTAAATTTTGCTGATGGTGTAACATCTTCTGAGTCATTATCATTTATACTGTTGATATTTTTTTAAAACAGTAAACCATTTTTAAACTACCGTTAGATTATTTTAATTCTACGATTGTGCTCAAAATTATCATAGGGAGAAGGTTTAACAATCTGTTAACAAAATATTCTTCATCCTGTTACTGATACACTTACTGCCAATGAGCGGTTGCAAGTTGGTGCCTGCAAAGGATCGGAGTGGCACACCTATCTTCAGTGCATACACAGAGGCATGGGTTACGATAAGGTCAGCCCCCTGTGGTAGAGCTCGCTTGTGCTGCTGTGCGCTCTGTTGCCACTCAGTTCTCCTCCTTCTTGCTGCATTCTGCTCATCTCTGAAATACTCTGAAAACATTGTTTTTACATTTGTCATTTCATTTGTTAAATACTCATTAATACATGAAGGTTGCCTCTGTTCTTTCCCCACTGAGCCAAGATAATTAAGCTAATGCGTTATTCTGTTGCATTTGTTGTTTCATGGCAGATGAAAATCTGAATTTATTAAATAATAAGCAGAACTCTTACTCAATGAAAATGTCTTTCAAATGTAAATTATCACTGCAAAAGAGAAGTGTAGCTTTTATATCTGGGAATATATTTCATACGAGTGCAAGTTCGGATATGGAGTATTTATTGTCATTTTCACATTAGGACAATGTCCACCATTGAAAGACTTCTTGGGGCTAAAATTCCAATCATGTAAATTAGGTATTTGGTCACACTGGTAGCTTTGTCCCTTTGTCCTTTATTGCTAAGCAACCAAAGAAACTGATTAGGTAACCTGAAGAATATGGTATAAACCTGCTTGACTTTATTTTAATTATGCCTGGGAAATTACACATACGAACAAAGTAATTATGGCTACAATTTAATTAGCACATCACATATGCCAGAAACTTTACATACATTATTTTATTTAACCCTCACTTTATTATGAAGGTCAAACCCCAGATCAACATTTTACCAGCTATTTTATGTTCAAAAATATCCTACACGCCTAGGAATCCTGCTTGACTAATGCAGAGGATGTCCGTGTCAGCCACCAGGTCCCCTCCTGGTGACCTGAGTGCCTTAAGAGGCACTCATCTTCCCCAGCTGCTGGGGCTGTTGGCCGCTGGCGGGTCATTGCTGAGTCCCTGTCAGGCTTGCTGAAGGGAGGTGCCTCGCCTAAAGTTGTGTCCCTTCCTGGGAGGAGCCAGTGACTCATCCGGGCAGACTTACACAGGCCTCGAGTGGAGCAATTCTGCAGAACACGCCTGGCTCCGGAGCTCCGCAACCGGACCCAATGGGACTCCTGTTCTCACCGCGCCACGAGTCACTTCCTTCCTAGGCCAGCGCTTCCCAAGCGAGGCCGAGAAGACCGGGCTCGCCGCTGCACTCCCTACGGTGCACAGGCCATTCCTCACAGCGAAGAATCGTTGGCTCCAAATACCTAGGGCGGTGAAGTTGCGCAGCCCTGGCTTCAGTCCACAGGTGTTGCTCCTATCCGCCTCGCCCAGGAAGCTCTCAGGCTCGCAGCCTTAGGGTCAAATGTCAGCCAACTTACCTCCGGCAGCCGCGGAGGATTCCTGTGCTCTACCGAGCTGCAATTTTTGTTCCTGGCGTCACGGGCGCCATTGTGTTCTAAGCATGCTTGGCTGGCAAGAACGTTTGCGGTTGTAGTCTATATGGGTGTTTCCTAGAAGTGCATCAGAATAAACCACAGAAGAAAAGGCCAGAAAGTAGCGATACCGTCGAGGTCCTGAGCGTGCTGCTAACAGGACTTTGAACCTTAAGAAAACAAATCCTGCCAAGAATTGGAGATGGGGGCAGGAAAGTGTTTTCAACACATTTTGCCCCTGACATGTAGTGAAATGACATAAAGAAGGACCAATGGGGAGGAGAGATTCCTCACTGTCAGTGAAACTAGTGGTTGAAGTAACCGCTGAATCCAGGGGGTAGAAGAATGTGTGCTGAAACCGGGGGACGGAGGACCACGATCACAGACCACTTCTCTTCAGATCCTTCAGCACGTACAAGGAGAAGATGGAGGGAGTCTGGCTCCAAAGAGCTGAACCCCACTTCTCCTGTTCGGGATAATGAAGCCTGAGGCTGGGTACCGGCTGGGCGAGAGACCTCGGGCCAGTTCCCACACTGCAGGCTAACACAGACGGCAGGACAGAGAAACGATGCAAACAGCTCAGCATCTAAAGAAGCTAGGCCCCAGGGGGTTAGGGGCGAGGAGAGAGAGGGGCGCGCTCAACCTGACCACAGCCAGCTGAGGTGAAATGCAGTAAGTTAAATCACAACAACTGCCCTTCTCCCTCAAAGAAATAAAAACAAAATTCTATGACATATAGTTCTCCGCAGTAAGCCCACGAAACCTCCGGCTCGCTCTGAAGAGGAGTGTGTGAGTGTGTGTGTGTGTGTGTGTGTGTGTGTGCGCGCGCGCGCGTGCACGCGCCCACATGCGCGCCCCACGTTGATTGCTGAGGGCACAGAGTGCTGGCATGTCCAGACCGGTATTATCCAGTACAGTTGGGGGGCATTTTTTGAGGCCATATACCCGAATTTAAACTGCCTGCTCCCCTGTCTCACTCTCCCTTTCTTCCTAACGCTATTTTTCACATAACTAAGAAAGACTCGCTTCTCTTCAAAAATTAGTAATAATCTGAGATTACCTAAGATATGAAAGCAACATTGTCAATTAGACAAAGGGCCAAATTCTTTTCTTTATAAAGTTTTCCTTTTAATTCAGGAAGGGAAACTTTTCCCCAAGAACTCTTGGCTATTCTCATTGGTCAGAGAAGGGTCACATGTCCACTTCTACATGTAAGGGAAGCTGAGATGTCAAATATTTCTTGTGAATGCTCCACACTGACAAGCAGAAGCCGAGGGAGAAGGAGATTAGAATGAGGGGACGGCTGCCACACAAACCCAAGCACGATGGCTGGGATCACATTTCCGCCTTGTCACTGATTAGCTTTGTCATGCTGGACACGCAACTTAACCTCTCTGTGTCTCAGTTTCTCCATCTCTGAAATAAGGATGATGGCATTAACAGTAGCTGCTTCAGAGAGTGGCTGTCATGATTAAATGAATTATTGCACAGAAAACACTTAAAACTGTACGTGGCTCATGCCGTTATTATCTGCATGCTAAGGAACTCTTTGGCATTAAAATGTTATGATTCCATAAATAATTGTTTGATGATAAAAGATAGGGTTGATAAGAATTACAAATTTAGGTTTGCAGTTTGATCATCTTCTACTTAAAAATATTAAAATGTTTACTTCTCATAGAGGTGAACCAATGCCAGTAAATACTTTCATTGGCTTAAGCGTGTTTTTATTAGAAAAGAAATATGACTTGTGAGTTGGATGAACTCTTGAGCAAGACTAGTGAACATTGAGTGATTATAAGGATTTCGCTTTACTTTAAAAACATCTGGAAAGAATCTCTTAAGGGAGTTGTTCTACCTTATTTTCCTTCAAGTTTATAAACTATATTTAAGTTTTCTTAAACTAGCAGCAGTGTGTCCTGAGGGGAATTGTCATAGCTCCCTTCCCCATCAGCCAAAGTTAACTCACCATGACCTGCAAATTTATGAAGACTCTCTTTGTCCCATGGCCTCAAACTAAGGTTTATCCTAAAGAAAGGAGTCGGCTAATAAATAGAAAGGCAAGTTCATTCTAGATGAGAATGCCCTGGTGACTGAAATGAAGGCTCATATCTGGGTTAAAAATTTATCTTTCCAAGTGTTTTTACAGTTCAGTGAGAGAAGGTAACTCAGAAATAACAAAAGAACAGCAGTTAAAGAAAGTCTTAAGAGAAAATAGGGGAATATTGGTAGCTGTACTTTGAGAAGGAAAAATTACATGCGATGGGATGATCAGAGAAGGTCCTAAGGAGATCCATCTGAACTTGCCATTATTGAATAAACTGGCTTTGGGCCGGTAATGTTGGGGGGAAGGGCACCCACAGCGGAGGGAAAGGTGGGGTGGGCACGGGGACGGAGCCTGCAGGGCAGTTACTGCACTGACCATAGGGGACAGACTGTGTCATGATCCAGCCGTGAACAATCCTCTCAGCGAGATGACCTCTCAGTAGCAAAGACCGGAAATAAGTGAGAGGACAGCTAAATGTGTAAACAGAATGAGTGTTGTGAAGCAAATGTAGTAGAGTGATGAAAAGGATGATGACTGGGGACAAGTCCAGCTGGGCGTGGGTGGAAGTTGCTATTTTCTATAAGGCTGCCATCACCTCAGCCTTTCTGATGAAGTGACGCGTGAGAAAAGACCCGAAGGGATGGAAACGGAAACACTGGACTTTACAGTTAAAGGGAACGGCAAGTGTGAAAGCTTTGACACGAAGGAAGCAGGAATACCTGTGGGGCCGGAACTCGGCGGATGAGAAGCGTGGTCGAAGGTGGGGTTAGAGAGGGAGGCAGGATCCAGGTTCTCCGAAGCCGCGGCTGGGGGAGGCTGTGTAGGCAGGAGTACGGATTGTATTCTAAGAGTGACGGGAAAGCGCTGAAGGATTTAAAGCTCTATGATCTCGGTTTCATTAGCAATCCCAATAAAAATCGCCTTGCTCTCCTGGGGAGCAGACGGCAGTGGGTAGGAACGGCAGCAAGAAGGGCCCCGAGAGAGGGTGCGTGGACCTGGGCTCCTCGTGTTAGAGGTGCCGACCGGTCACAAGGGTCCTACCTGGCAGGGTTGCTGCTGTGCTCGGTGCTAACCATTTAGCCTCTGTATCCAGGGCGGTCACAGGAGGGCTCACAGGAGGCTCAGAGGAGGGTTGGGAGTGGTTGGCAAGGGCGCTTGGCCAGCTCCCTGCAATGCTCAGTGCAACAGCGAAGAGACTGTACCAGCCAGAAGTGGCGCCATGTTTGTCTGTTTGTTTATTTTTTATCCCCACCCAAGGACATGCATATAGATGTTTAGAGAGAGGGGAAGGGAGGGAGGGAGAGAGGGAGAGAAACATCAATGTGAGAGAGAAACATTGATGGGCTGCCTTTTGTAGGTGCCCTGACAGGGGACTAAACCACAACCCAGGCATGTGCCCTGATGGGAATCAAACTCCTGTCCCTTCAGTTTAGCTGGGTTGACACTCCAACCGGCTGAGCCTCACCAGCCAGGGCAGAAGTGGTGCAGCGTTTTAGCAACCAGCATAGCTGCACCTGTGCATCCTGGCTGTCGGCCTTCATCCTGGGTGGGGGCTGGGGACAAGCAGCCAGGCTTGGAATTTGCTTTGAAAATAGAAATTATAAATAGGGTCACCGGTGAATGTTGTCAATAGGACCTGTGCCTTATAAAGGTAAGCGTGAGAAGACTTGATGTTTAACATGTATTATAAATTCTTCTAAAGTATATTGCTGCACTTTACATTCTCAGTAAAGAAAATAATTTCATATGTAGCTTTCTTTGCTAATCTGAATGTCTTACAGGGCTTCTGGATTATTTTCATTGGGCAATCACATAGGTGGAGAGATACAAGATCATGAGATAAATGACAACTGACTTAAGGACAAAAACTAAAGCATTATTTTAACCAAGTTCTGGTTATTGACTTAATTTCTTCTGATTAGTGTTCTTCTCTTTACCTCAAATATAGGAAGGAACTTCCTTTACTGAAGACTCTAGCTAATTATCTGCTGGTTAAAAGATAGACTGTAAATTCTTGAATGTAAAGAAATTTTAAAATGGTAGTGCAAGTCTTCCAATATTTCATAAGTTTAAATAAACCACCATTTTTTAAAGGATATTATATCTCTATGATTTAATGCACATTTTCACATTGCAAACCACACAGCACCCAAGTGCATACCAGACCTTGGCAATGAAATTAGAGGATATAAATCAATCTGTAAGTAAAACTGAGCAGCTTCAGAGCTTCATAAAGAAGCTATTTTCCAAGCTGGGCTAAGAATTTGAAAGGCTCTTTTAAACAAACTCTCCTCCTTCAGACTTTTCCCCCATTTTAATTTTAACACTTTATTCATTGATTTCCTTGGCAATATTAGATCATGAGAGCAGAATACCAGGTCATGATAAGTAAGTAATTCCATCTCAAATGAGGCACAAAATTCCCCTTGCTTCAGAGGCTGAAAGAATTCTAACCAGTCAGAATCGGATCTTGTTTTCCAAATAGATAACAGTTAAGAGAAGTCACAGTACCAGCTTTATTGCTGTCAATTTACTTAGAGGTCAGAGTTCACATGAATTTGAAAATGTAAAGCCTGGTTGATAGTTGCCAAGAAAAATTTGAAAGCCTCTTAATAGTTGCTATTTTATGTAGTAGATATATACCTGAAAATTGTATATAAATCAAACAATATTAACCAAGTAACATTCAAAATAAGAATGAGAGAATACTATTCAAATAAAAATGCTGACCAGTCCTTTCTAAATCAAACAGAAAATCTCTAGTTTAGTTATTCCAAGTTTGTGTAAATCTTGGTTTGGCTCAAAGTGGAATATATCTCTAATAAATTGTAAAAATCCCCAGGAAATAGTTCATGAAAGACTATAAAGTTGTAGTGTTTGAACAGCCAGTTAAAAAGTAAAAAGCAACTAAATAAATCATTTAATACTGTAAATATATAAAAATAATTGGATTTTGTGACTTAATTCAGGTTTTAAAAAATGATTTTAGGGTATATTAAGGCCAGGAGTCTACCATTTTTATTTGTTTTTTGTCTTAATTTTTATTGACTTTTTTGGGGTGACATTGGTTAATAAAATGATGTAGGTTTCAGGTGTCCAGTTCTATAATGCGTCATCTATATATTGTCTTCCATGTTCGCCACCCAAAGTCAAGTCTCTTTCCATCCCCATTTATCTCCCGTTTACCTTCTTCTACCTCCCTCCATCCCTCTCCCTCTGATAATCACTATGCCGTTGCCTGTGTCTTAGAAGTTCTTCTTTTTCTTAATCCCTTCACCTTTTTCACTCAGCACCCCAGTCCCCTTCCCCTCTGACAGCTCAGTCTGTTCTCTGTATCTACGTGTCTGTTCCTATTTTATTTTTTTATTTCGTTCATTAGATTCCACACATAAGTAAAATCATATGGTATTTGTCTTTCTCTGACTGGCTTATTTCAGTTAACATAATGTTCTCCAGGTTCATCCATGCTGTCACAAAGGGTAAAATTTTCTTCTTTTTTATGGCCCAGTAGAATTCCATTGTATAAATGCCCCATAGTTGTTTTATCCACTCATCTATTGATGGACACTTGGGCTGCTTCCCAATCTTGGCTATTATAAATAATGCTGCAGTGAACATAGGGGTGCATAGATTCTTTCAAATTAGTTTTGGGTTTCTGGGGATATAGTCCCAGAAGTGGAATTGCTGGCTCAAAAAGCATCTCTATTTTTAATTTTTGGAGGAAACTCCATACTGCTTTCCGCAGTGTCTGCACCAGTCTGCATTCCCACCAACAGTGCACGAGGGTTCCCTTTTCTCCACATCCTCACCAACACCTGTTGTTTGTTGATTTATTGATGATAGTCATTCTGACAGGCATGGGGTGATATCTCAGAATAGTTTTAATTTACATCTCTCTGATTTGTGACATTGAGCATCTTTTCATATGTCTATGGGTCACCTGTATGTTCTCTTTGGAAAAGTGTCTATTCTGGTCCTTTGCCCATTTTTAAACTGGATTGTTTTTTGGTGTTGAGTGTTACAAGTTCCTTATAAATTTTGGATATTAACCCCTTATCAGATGTATCATTGGCAAATATGTCCTCCCATTCAGAGGGCTGTCTTTTCATTTTGTTGATGGCTTTCTTTCCTGTGTAAAAACTTTTTAGTTTATTATAGTCTTGTTTGTTTATTTTTTCTTTTGTCTCCCTTGCGTGAGGACACATATCAGAATATATATCGCTATGAAAATTCCTTACAGTTGCCATGGGTGGACAACAAAGGTTGCTGTGTTAATATACCAGTTCAGGGAAGAACTTCTTTGAGGTTTCCGTTTCATCACCTGAACAGTGGGAAGAAAATCAAGGACATAGAAATCTTACTCGTTCACACACGGTCTAAGCAATCCATCCAGAAATGTGCATACAGATTAGTATTTACTTGGAGTACAGTAACTATTTATTGAGCGTTTATTATGTGCTAGGATGACAGAGTCATGTATTCATCCTCAAATGTGAATTAAGCAAAAATTTTGGATAAGCCCTTGTTCTACAAGGCAATACAGCATACGAGCATGTCATATCCCCTAAAGAATAATTAGATTAACAAGCAAGACAGGCAAGTAAACTGGAAATTACAAAATGGCATAATTAGGACTTTCATAGAGAAAATCCAAGGCAATGAGAAAATCTAAACTAGTTATGGGAGGTAGGGTTGAGGAATATGGCAGGATAAGCTTCCTAAAGAAATGACAGCTAAGTTATAACCTAACATATAGGTAGTAATTAGCCCACTGGTGAAAGTTTTGTAAGCCAAAAAGCCATATAATCTGGGTGATTCAAAATTATAGAGATGGAAAGGAATATTTCATGTTTAGGGAATTATAATAATTCGAGTGTGAATTGAGCAAGATGGGAGGAGAGGTGAGCTCAGTGTTGGAGATTGCATAATCAACAACGTGTAATCCGAAGCAATATCAAGGGCCTGTTTTATTCTGAGGGTGTTGGGGAGTCAGAGAAGTTTTTAAGAGGAACGTGATATAATTAGGCTTGCACTTTATTAAGATTACTTTTAATGTTGTGAAGAGGAGAAAAGTGAATCGGGGACAGAAGTGGTGAAAATAAATTGAGAATAGAAGACTCAAGACCAGAGCCCCAAAATTCCTGTTCAGCGATTATAGAGATCATTTCTATGTAAGATGATGATAGTCTAAGTTAAGGGAGTAGAAACAAAGAAAGAGAGGAATGAATGGGACGGAGACTTATCAGAGAGATTGAATCAAAAATTGTTGATTTGGATGGGGGGTGAGAAGGGAAAGTTAGGAATAACACAGGGAGAGAATTAGGTTGAGGCGCAGGATGGGAGACCAGGTGCAGACGTGCTGAATTCGAGTTAACTCCGCGACGTCCCTCCGGTCATGCCGAGGATGAAGCTATGTGTATGAATCTGGAATGTAGAGAGGAGCCTAAAATGATACAGAAATTAGGGATTTATTAGCATATGGTTGGTAACTGAAGGTTGGATGTAGTGAACTTGCCCCGGGGAGATGCACAGACTGAGGGAAGAGCACTGGCTCAGAACTGTGAGGAGCGCCGGGAGTTATTCCTGGGCAAGAAACATGAGTTTTCAAATAACACTGAAGGTGGCTACAAGTAGGAGGAAAACCAGAAAGGTATGATTTCAGGGAATAAAAGAACAGAGGGGAGAAGGGATTAACAGAGTCAAATGCTACAAGCGGGTTAGATAGAACAAATATGGGAAATTAAAATAAGGAGGTGATCGGTGACTTTGGAACCAGTAGTTTTAGAGGAATGGGTGTGGGAAGGTCAGTTGGTAGACTCAAAATCCCAATGGAATGAGAAATGCTCACCAGGTAAGAAGAGGATGTGGCTCCTGCTTGTCTGAGGGCAGCTCTTCCCTGAAGGAGACACTGTGAACCCGTGTGAGGCAAAGCTTGTATGATCTGTGGCAGGAGTGCACTGGCCAGGTCAAGGGGGGCCAAGAGCCCCCACCTCAGTTGTGAAGGGAAAGAGAAATGAGTGGACCAGTAGCTTAAGGGAGATCTGAGCTAAGATTTTTTTTGCTTTATCATTTGTGTTGTTATAATCATTGTCATTTTTGTGGCTAGTAGAGGTGTGTGTGTATGTGTGGGCGGTGTGTGACAAAATAAATCATGGGAATGGAACGCAGAATGTGTTCTTAACGCTTACGAGAAAAGTGTGCTATAAAACAGTGCACCGCCTTATGCAGGCAGCAGACTCATCAACCTCGAGCTTACCGGGCCTGATGCCATTACTTTGTCTCGTACTTGATTTAACCGAGTGCTGTTTTGTACAGTAGTAACATATGCACAGTAGCAACGCATACAGGCCAGTAGCCTAGGAGCGATCGGCTACACCAGGTAACCCAGGTGTGTAGTGGGCTGTCTTATCTAGGTTTGTGCAAGTGCACACTATGATGTTCACACAATGATGGCATCACTTAATGTCACATTTCCCAGAATGTATCCCCATCACCAAACATGAGTCCCATGACTGTGACTGGGAAAGCTGAGGTACGGAGAGGCTAGGGAACATACCTGGTGTTACAAAATTAGCCGCTGGCATAGCTGGGATTTAAGTTCAGACTATCCCAAACTGCCTCTCTTTCAAGACTGCAACTTGTAATATCTCCAAAGTAAATGTAATTTATTTTTCTTTTTGAAGACATGACTTGTAAATCTGGGAATTCTAAACTGGATTGCTTTTACTATAGTTTGCACCTTTTCTAGACAAAGTGGTCCTTTTTTTTTTTTCCTATGAAGTAGGTTATGGGGTAGAGGTTTTGAAAAGAATCCTTCAAAGAAAAAACAAATGGGCTAACTGATGGGTGGGAAGTGGCAACTTGTGTTTGCTTTGGGACCACACACCTTCCACGGCAATCAAGCTCATTCGAATTTGATAGACAGGACAATGGCTATGAAAGAAGTGGCTATATATAACATAAGACTGCCACCTACAAAGCATGGACCCCTATACTTAAGGCCTTTTGAACTAACAAGCCACAGCCATTTTTCTCTGAATTTTATTAGAATCTATGGCTACTGGTAACTCCCATAGATACTCTCAAGAAGCAAAACCTCTTTGCATTACACTATTGTTTGTATCTGAGCTAATTCAATACAATATCACACACATGAACAAGGGAGGGGAACTTACTGGCACGAGGGGCTTAAACGCAGCCTCCGACCAAACCCTGGCTGAACAATAAGCTGCCCTGATGCAGGCACAGCGCCGGAGAAGCCAGGCTCAGAACCGAAGCCCCCTCGTTCCCAGCAGCCCAGAAGGCTGTGTGTAGTTCGCTCTCTGGCGCAAGCAGAAGGGGGTCACCTGCACTCCTAGTCCCTGGTGAACAGTAGCAAACACGGCAGTGCCCCTGAGCTGGGACAAGAGCCTCCAGACAGCAAGATAGCCAAAGGCAAATGGTCTAGCTCTACCTGGGGAAGGGGATTGAGCACGACAGCAGAGCCAGAAAGATAGAGCAGGGGGAGAGATCTCAGCAGGGACAATGGAGGACTCACACAGCCGAGAAACAGACCACAGAACGAGTTCAGCCAGGCTGCGGCGCAGCCTTCGCCCTAGACGGTGAATGCGTTCTGGGGCCTAGGGTGCAGCGTGATGGCGACAGTGGATAAAACTGTCTCATAAACTTGGAATTTGCTAAGAAAGTGGATTTTAAGGGTTTGTACCACACTCACAAAAAGATTGATAACTGTAAGGTGATGACAGTGTTAATTAGCTTGACTATGGTAATCATTTCGTAAGTTGTACATATTCTGTGTGTACGATTTTTATCTCCCAAGTGCACCTCAAATCTGGGAAGCAAAATAAAACCAAACCAGGTACACAGCTTCAGCCTTCCATAGTTGCTCAGGGCAGCGTTATTCTTACCGGCCAAAAAGTTTAAAAGTCCTAAATTTGCATTCACTGATGAGTGGATAAACAGAATGTATTAGATTTTTAAAATGGAAAATTACTTGGCAATAAAAAGGAACGAAATGTTGATTCATGCTACAACACTAATGGACTGTGAAAAAATTATGTTAAGTGATGGAAGTCAGTCATAAAAGGCTACATATAATGTGACTGAGTTTATATGAATTATATGTAAATCTGTAGAGACAAAATATTAGTGGTTGCTAGGGGCTGAGTGGAGGGGGAATGGAGAGTTATTGCTAATGGGTATAAGTTTTCTTTTGGGGGTACGAAATGTGCTAGATTTACATTGTGGTAATGTTTGTACAACCCTATCCATATATTAAAATACATTAAATTATACACTTTAAATGAATGCATCATGCGGCTTCATCTCAATAATATTATTGTTGAATCACACATTAGCACAAAATAGAGTACATCTCAAGACTTCGACTCGCTTTAAAACTTTTACACATTTGACTTTCACTTGAAAGATAAGAATGCCTTAGCTTTTTTTCAAATATTATAAATGCCCTCTCCTGCACAAGTAAATTTGTTTCTTACGTTTGAATGCTGCCATTTCCACTCTCCCAATGGGTAGAGATAATTCTGAAAAAGTCGAGTATTTTAACATCATAATCAGAGTCCTGATTATTATTGAATCGATTATTAAGCAAGCTGGTTCAGTACAGTAAGATTATTGAAGTCTATCCACATTGCAATTTATTGTGCAGGTAAATTTGGCCAAATAGTAGTAAAGAGTTTCCATACTTAGTACGTAATGACTAAGTCAGGTACCTGTCAGACAGGGTTCAGTTCAGCGACATGGCTCCCCTGTGTGCGATGGCAAAAGGGCACCTCATTGTTCACCAGGTTCATATTCGAAGCCTACCATTCTGTTAGCGTTCACTTCCTGCATTTCTATCCGAAGGTTTAAAATAAAATGAACCTTGAAAACATCCGTCAGAGTTAAATAAAACAGTTCAGTTCAACAAACAAGATGTATAAACCATTAGATGTTCAAAATCGGGGTGATATTGACTAGTTATTTGTCCTGTTTCCTGGTAGGTTAAACAGCAATGTTCCCTGTTTAAAACCGAGGACAAATACTAATGACTCCAACTGTGAGATCTACCCTGGTCCTGAGTTCATTTTGCACAAATAAAATTTAGCTTTATTAGCTATTAGCAAAGAGCGTCCCCTACCATGCTCTATTTACCTTAATGAATAAAGTCGGTCAGGATCTACAACTCGGAAAAATCATATCAAAAGCAAAGACTTAGTTTGCTACCGACATTAATGAGTGATTTAGACGTGATAGCCTTTCTGTGGGAAATGGGGAAAAATACAAAAACCAAACAAACATGACCAGGAACTGGTAATGACCCTGCCAGCATGGAAAGTCATGCCAGTGTCATCCAAATAGATATACAGAAAAGGAGGAAAATCTATTCAGAAAATAAAGGATGATGCTGAGGGAAGAGATATGAATAGATGATAAATTAAAAGGGATATCTGTTCCCATTTTTTTCTCAGATGTAATTTGTGAATCCCAGAAAAAGGATAGTGTGCTTGTTTGATGTTCTGGACAATGAAGTGGAAACCCAGAGATGGCCAACCTTGCTAAACTACAAATGACTTGTAATTTGTGTTTGCGTCCCTCCTACCTTCTGATTCGTGCCTTCTGTTGCAGCCTTCTTCTTGCCCCCAGGGAGAAAGGCTGTCCCGGACACCCCCTAACATGCTCTCCCCCCAGCCAGAAGTATTGCTTTACCTTTACTGAGATGTACATTTATTCAGAGCCTGATAATGTCTGGAGATTTGGAAGTGATTTTTGAAGCCAAGCTTAAAGAGTAAACCTAAGAAATCTTACATTTGAGAAGAGTAATTTTTTTCATAGGCAAATACTGGATTACTAAAGATTTATATATCAATAATTGAAATGGAGGTGGGGCGAGGATGAAGATTATCTTAGCGGAAGAAGCTCTGCTGTTCCCCCAAGGCTGCACTCTGGAAATGAGTGTGGAAATGATTTCTGATGGCTTTAAGCATGTCTCTCTGTGCCAGGGGTATCAAACTCATGCAGCCCAAGATGGCAATAAAGACAGCCCAACACAAAATTGCAAATTTACTTAAAACCTTTTTTTTTACTCATCGGTTTTCGTTAGTGTTTGTGCATTTAATATGTGGTCCAAGACAACTCTTCTTCTAGTGTGGCCCAGAGACGCCAAAAGGTTGGATACCCCTGCTTGATGTCAAATTAAGGCAGGTACTGTAAAGCTAGTCCCAAGGGTTTTCATAAGAACTCTGTGGACAGAGACCTAGAATTTCAGGGTTGGCCCTTAGGGGTCGTTTTGGGGTGGTGAAAAATAGAGAGACAGAAGAGGTAAAGTTCCAAAAGGTTTCAGGAACTTTGATCTGTCTAAAAAACATTTTTTATATAATATATATTTAATATATTGATAACCTTAATATGACTTAGTTTGAGCAAAAAGTAGATAGGAATTTCTGTCAAAAAATTTGAATATGAATCTAATAAAGATTCCAAATTGTGTTTAAAAAAACCCAAGGGATGTTAATAGTCAAATTTAGAGTGTGGAAACTCTGTGCAAAAGAAGACTCAGGTTATTCAACAAATACATAGCATTAAAAGGGGAAGGTGAAATGTTAAAGATTAAAGGAGAATTAAAGAGACATCGCACCAAATACAATGTATGGCCGTTGTTTGGATGCAATTTGAATAAGCCAGTAAATCTCTATTTGAGATGATGGAGGAAAATTACACAGACTGAACACTATAAAATATTAAGGAATTATTGTTGATTTTTATAAGTTATGATAATGATATTGTGACCTTGTTTAAAAAGAAGTCATTGTCAGATGAACATCCATACCAAAGTATTTTGGGTTAAATAATATGATGTTGGGTTTTACTTTAAAATACTTGAGTGAAACTGTTCCAGGGAAAAAGGTGGAATAAAAATGGCAGAATAGCGACAATCACGGAAGCTGGTTTGCATACACGAGTGCTCATTATACTGTTGCACTGACTTTCTGCATATTTAAGTTCCTATGATAAAAAAAAAAGTAGTGAAAACACCATTGTGCAGATAGACAGATCGGAGGATTACATAGCCCTAGTTGAGAAAAGTGTTGGTTTTGTTTCTTCAGTACTTTGGTTTTAGACATCTGCAAAAAAACAAACATTGTGGACTTCAAATATGTTTTCAAAGACCTTCTTTTTCTTGTTGAGTTGTTTTTAACTATAAATTTGAAAGCATTTACATCATAGTGTTTCTAAATTTAATTTGTACTCCTCGCAGTACTACTCATTCTTTCAATTTACTTCAATGTATAAATAAGAATGTGACAGTATGTGAAATAAAGTAGCTCTTAACATTTAAACCAACTGACAACTGCATTTTTTAAAGAATAGTAAGTTGAGACAGTATTGACCTCTACCTGAGCCCTGTGCTCCCACCCTTTTGGGTTCTGAGAAGTGGCTAACCTAAGAGAAATACTCCGCCTTCACATGGTCCAAGACTTACCTCCACCCTTCCTCAGTGACCACCTCCATCCTTTATGAATCCGTGAAGATAGGACCCATCCTTCTTGACTCACTGGTGACTCTTCGTTACCTGTGTCTATGAAACTGCAGCCCCCCTCCCCTGAACTTTAAGCCGTTTCTCATTAATGAACATTCTCCCTACTGCAATAGCATGAGTAAACTCATTGTCTTAATTGTTCTGTGCATTTTGTCTCTCGTAGGGGTCTCCACTTGTTTGATAGGTCCCTGTCATCCTGCGCTTTCTAACTCTTTGCATATCAGTTCTGGGCATGAGCAGATATGAGACAGGATGGAAAGCAAACTGTCACTGTGACCCCATCAGCATCAATTAGCAGAGAAAGTGATCAGGCTTTTCCCCGTACTTCCAGCCCAACTGTACACTGCTGATAAATTTATGGGATTAGACTTGTTTAAGCAAACTAAGCCAACAGTATGAAACACCTCTCCTCAGAGATTAAGGATTGTTTTCTTAGACTTAAAGCACATTGATTGGAACAAAATGCAATTTTCAAAGACTTTTTTTTCTGTACCTGAGCTTTATTTAGTTTTAAAGCAGTTCCTGTTTCGATGGCCAAGGCTGACCCGCAGGCAGAGTTCCTTCGGCTCTTTTCGGTGAACTTAATGGACCTTTCACAGAGTTCCTAAAGACGTAAGAATTAGAAATCTCCACATGGTCCATATTTACCTGACCCATTTCCCATGTAAATTCTTAGTTTGTTATTTCTCTTTTCAGTAGCTCCTCGAAGTCCATCACTGCATCCGTTGATTTCTCTTGACGTAGTAGGACCGCCTTCACTGGGGTCATTTCCGTCGAGTTGCTTTTCTGCGTTATTAGAATGATATGAGCTTGTATGAATTGTTTCTGTTTTAAGTAGTAATCAGTGATGTACACAAGCTTTTGTTAATATATACTGTGCACACAATGTTTAAATCTTCCATTCCCACAAGATGAAATGCTATGCATTTGTCCTACATTTTCTTTGCTAAATTCTGTTCATTTGCATGGCTACACAGATTAACTTCAGACTTCAAACGGTAGCTTTCGGGATCAATGTTTTTGGATTTGTAACAATGTATAAGGGAGAGAGAGGCACGTTTATTCTTTTTCCCCCTCATTAACCTAAATTCAGAACTATTTAGCATCCTCTCACCTGAGGTCTTCACTTACTGCTTTTAGCTGAAGCTAAACTGATTTAACAATTTTTTTTTTAAGTACCAGTGGCTTCTAGATTGTGTTCAGGAAGGTTCTCAAGTAGCACTGTCTTGGACATGACATTCTTCTTCTTGGGGAGACCCCCTCCAAAGCCTCAGACCTTCAGGAAGAATCTGCGCCTTTGACAACCACCGCTGTTTACGTCGATTTGACCAGAACCATGGCGAGTCCTACTTTTTTCTAATTTAAACTTTATGCAACTTTACTATATCTTTTTTCTCCCTTTGGAACTGCAGTCCTCACCGCTGAGCCGCCGTATCTGACCATGTGTGGAAACCAGCAGTTTTGCTGACCACAGCTGACACCAGACTTTGTATCCCAGCCCAGATCCACCACCACCCTACCATTTATTTTTGGTCTAATTTGAACCAAGTGTTGTACCCTTCCCGGCAGCCTTGTCACTCATTCCTGGACTCTTGTCATGTGACACAGAAGCTCACGCAATGTGTCTTCCATCTGAACTTCTCTCTGTTTCCTGATTCTCTTCAGTGCCTCTATACCTGGGAGCATTACACTTCCAGGTTTGGGGTTATTATATTTTGTTTTGCCTTTCTTCTGGATTTATGGGGGGTATCTAGCATATTAACAATCCTCCCCTACACACATTCTTGTTTCATTGATTTTTTTACAGTTATCATCCCTAAGATGCCAACTTCATCAATTAGGGATGTTCTGACAGGCTTCTGAATATAAGCATAGCTCATAAATGCTATAATAGTAGTATTTCTTAGAACAGTATTGGGAGGAAATCTAAGTTGTCATCGGGTATAAATTAATGCGAAACAAGTGTCTCATGCAATAGGGTTCTCATCAGTTCTGTGTTTTTGTCTACAACGTATTAAAGGATAATAATAGTAGCTAATGAGTACTGGGTGCTTGCAAAGCATCAGGGTACTACAAGCTTCTCCATATCTGACCTTTGTGAACAGCCCTGTGAGCTGGACATTAGGATCAGCTTTGGGCACGTGAGGGGACCCAGATCAGTTAGTCAGGCCGCTTGCCTATAGCGTCCCAGAAGGGATGGGACTCACATTTGGAATCTGCCAAGTCCCAGGCTGATGCTCTATTATAATGCCATGCTGCTTCAAAAGAACAAGGATGAAAATTTCATCTTGTCCCTAAATGAATCCCCAGTCGGCATCCAGCATGATGCTCAGTATAAGAAGTTAGCAATAAGTTAACAAGTAACTAAGAATTCATTGCCGTGCAGTTGAAGTAGCTGATGAAGCCTTCTAACTGTTGTGGGGGCTCCTCTTTCCCGTAATCGTGGAAATTACTCTTCCTCACCAGAAGCAGCATCTTCGAATATGCTCTGGCCTTTGGTTGGTCAGTGCTATTGCTTAATGCACCTGCGGTAGAATTGGCTGCAGTGGAGCTCTCTGTCCCCCAGAGTGAGCTGCTAGGGCATGCACTGCCCACCCCAGGTGCAGGTGTCGGCCATTTCCTCCGGCATCAGCATATTGGAGGGTTACCCTGGGCTTGTTCAGTGTCAGTCCTGCTCCCCAGCGTCAGGCAAGTCTGCTGTCTGGCTGGGTCTGTGCAGTTGCGGCACCCTGGCTTTATACCCTGGGCTCTGCCGACAGGAGGCCGGCAGCCCGGTGACGCGGCATTGCCGGCCACAGCTTTAGACCAGCAATGATTCCTTAAAATCTCTCTCACGCCACTCGACTGGCCTGTCACGTTCAGGTCTGGCCTAGAGTGACGCCTCTTTTGTCACATCTTAGGTTCTGGGTCTCATCCCCACACGATTGTACCTCACACCTCAGTGGTCTAACAGTCCTCTTCCTGGGTGTTTTCCCGTGTCTGCTCTTCCTTCGTTACTTCTGAGGCTTATATCCATGCTAAGAGTCTTTAGTTCTCTTGGGAGTGAGGCAGGGTAAAAATAAATATCTAAGGAAATGAAATGTACTAAGTCTGTGGATGGACTATGTGTGGCGCAATCAGTTCAGTTATTGTCTAAGTGCCTAGAGCAGACCCTGACTCACGCTAATTACTCAGAAAGATTTTTGAGAAGTAAATGAATGAATGCAGAGTTTCTGGCCAATAACAAGCCTGCCCATCTCATGCGCAGAGAAACGGAGCACACTTCTAAGCAATCAGAAATGGCCCACTTCGGTGTCATTTCCACGGGTTATGCAGGTAAAAATTTTTGAGTACTTAAAATATATAGTCTCTCTTTCACTTGCTGATATCTGAAATGTCATCGACCTAAAAATCAGAGCTGGTTGTACATCCACGACGTTCGATTATTTCCTGGGAGCAGAAACCTCTTTCCTTTGAAAGACAACGCATAAGAGGCCCAGGTGCCTGTAGGTACGGGAAATAATTCAGAAACGAGTAGCTTGGGGAAATCAAAACAGATTTGGCCTACTTCTCAGTTCTGCCAGTGATTGGTGTTGGCAAAATGCTCCTGTTGTTGGCAGCATTTTGTGGAATCTGACAGAATGACAAATGTCAAGAACTTTTCCTGTAGGGCCTTGAGACAGGGACGGAAGGTGAGGGATAACTGAGATAAGAAGCCATAGGGTCCAGAGAACTTCTCTTATTTAAGTCATGTGGTTTTAATGAGGTCAATTTCCGGAAAAAGCATATATCTAAGTTATACACAAACTCTCTTTCAACGTTATATTATCATGTTAATCAGCTTTCCTTTCCATCTGAGTTAGGCCAGACATTTCTCTATCTTTATCATTTACTCTCCTTTCAAAACAATTATTCATAATTCAAGCATAGTTTTATTATGGCTCATGAAAACTTTTGCACAGAATTTCACATATCCACTATCCCTTATTACCGTTGCTAAGGAGACTGACTTATTAATTTTAGAGTCATCATGTAGCTTTGGAACATTTCAAATATTTCATGTGCAAGGGAAATTTTATTTGATTTTTTTAATGAAATCAGTAAGCAATAGGGAGTAGTTCCTTTTGAATTTTTATATCTATTAATATCCCTACTGAGTCTACTCAGTGTTTTACATCAAATGAATGGAGGAATATTTAAAGTATAACATATTCTTGGGAAGTTTTTGAATTTATTATGAGTAGTCAAAGTTCCAAGCAACAGAAAAATAAGTCTCTGTGATGTAGACTTTATTTGGCAGATTGATTAAACTCCCTTAATTTCAGATAAGGAAATGAAAAGGGACACGCACTTAGGCACATTTCTGGTAAAATTATTGTATTTCTAAGATCAAAAAGAAAATTTCACAAGCTCCTGTTCAGAAAAGGAAATTCATAAAAGCGGCAAGTCACACTAAGGCTAGGACACAGTGACAGACCACCTCCACCCCACAGAGAGGTCGTGGTTGGGATGAGTCAGTCAGAATTTCAGTCCCCTGTTGTGCTAGATGAGGCGATTGTATGAGCAAAGAGTCAGGGCGGAGTCACCCATTCACTCCTCCCTGACAAAGAAAATCATCTCATCTCAGTGGGGCTCTGGAGAACGCAGGAAGCACTGAAGAGACACTTATTGGAGTCTGTATGGTTGACCCTAACGAGCAGTGTTAGAATGATTGACTTTGCTACGTAAATGCTACATAAGTGAGGATCCTCGAACTAGAAGCAACACTGTATTTGGGGAAATGTAGTGACTTAAACGGATGACAACGTGCAAAACTGACCGTGTGTCCTGCGGTATAGGATGTCCTCTCTGTGCGGGTAGGAGGGAGGTGAGCATTCCCAAGCGTGCACCTTCGGGCAGACGAGCAGGGAAGGAATGGAACGCTGTGCTGAGAGGCAAAGAGAGACATCTTGGTAACACTTCCCTTAGTGTGAGTTTACCTCAGCAGGTATCGTAGTTCATTCGTAGTTCAATTCTGCTGAAAACAAATTCTCTCAGCTTTTGCTCACCTGAAATATGTCATTATTTCACCTTTATTTTTGACTGAAAGCTTCAATAGACAAAGCATTGTACTCTTTTAACCAGGACATTTCCAGATGTCATCTCACTGTTTCCTGGTCTCATTGCTTATGATGAAAAGGTCACTTGTAATCTTATAATTGTTTCCCTATGTATAGTAAGTCTTTTACTTTTCCCTCTGGCTATTAAAAATATTTCTCCCCTTAATCTTTGGCTTTCAACAGTTTAACTATGCTATGTCTAACGGTACAGTCAATATGCATAAATGTCCCACAGGTGCATGAGGGCAATAGTTTATTCCTTCATTGCTGGGTGCAGTGTTTTAAATGTGACCAGAGATACTTTTCTCTATCCAAACAATTATCATAAAAAGACAAGTACTTTTCATCTCTTTCTAGCGGAAATGTTTTTTTACCTTTCACCGAGGTGTGGTCATTCAGTGTTTCCAGCTTTATATTGAGAACTCAGTTCCAACTGTCACAGAACCAGCCAGTGGTGTTCTGGAACAGCCGTGGGGTTTGATTGCCCGCCGCTAAGAAGCGCGACTCCCAAGGCAAGAGTTTGGTGAAAAAGAAAAGGGGTTGTTTATGTAAAGGTTAGACAGATTTAGAATAATGGCAGATTTCTGCCATAAAACACCCAAACACAAATAGCCCTGCCTCCCTCTGTCTTGCCAGACTTCAGGAAGCCGCTCAGAAGTACTGTCTTTCAGGAAGACAGAAGTCTTCTGCTCAGCTTTCCTGGTCACAGTTCAGCTCCAAGGTCTCTCACTGGTCTGTGTGCTGGGCCAGGCAGGTCCCTGCAGCTCCGCCAGATCTGTCACCATCTTCTCCAGACCTCCAGACCTCATGGTGGACCCCCCAGGCAGACCTCCAGGCAGACAGACCTCATGGCAGACAGACAGAGTGTCTTTCTGCCCTCCTCAATTTTAAATGCACAGCTCAGAACTTCCTGAGGGGCCAAACATCGGGCTCTTCCTATGGTGCGTTAGTGTCCACCATTTTACTCAGCTCCCCAGAGTCTTTGACCCTCCTTCGGCAGCCGTCTTTAGCCAGGGCAAGAGTTCCCGGCCATGCACAGGCATCCGGGGCGAGCATCCACCCCCCGACCCACAGCTCATGCAGGTGCTGTATGAGCTTCCCGGGCTACTCGCGAGTCACTCTGCCTGCCCCCGCTCTCTCAGTCAACAATTCGCCCTGGTCCCGCGCAGCTGCAGCCTTCTTCCTTCGGGAAGGCATGGGCTGTTAATCGGCCTTAAGCGCTGTGCTTTCCGATGTTTCCCACCCCCTTCCCACCTTTTGCAGGATTGGGGGTTTGGGGTTCCCCTATTTTCAGGGGACCCGTGCTCTGTACCCCATTACATAACTCTTCAACTGCTAGGGACCTTTTTTCCCCCAGACACCATGAGGCCAACAAAGCCCAGGGCTCTACGTTCCCTTTTACCAGGAGTACCCTCAAGAGACAGGTTCAGCGGTACTGTAGGCCTATTGTTTCCCCTCTCAGAGGACTTCCTTTACATTTTTAAAACTCTATTTTGCAATTAAACTACTTGCGATGTTTTATCCAGCACTTCTAGGTGTTTTTGGGGGGAGGTTATTTTCAGGAAACCTAATCTATTGCCCCCCCCCAATTCCTGTGTCGGTCTCCCTCGTCGTTTAAGTCCTAGGTCAGAACGAGCATCCCCATCAGGGCCTTTCTCAGTCGCTTTACCTGCAATGACCAGTCCTCTTCACCCCACACACTTCGTTTTCTATCACTTGGCGAAATTATTTAGATATGTGTTCATTAATTAAATTAATTAAATTTAATAAATATAAAGAAATAAAATAGAAATTTCTTACAGGTATTACTTTATGTATTACCTTGGCCATTTTTCGACACCCAGTTCTACTCAGAACCCTTGAAGTAAGTACTGGGAATTCGACTTATGGCAGTATCTTCAGGATTTATAAAAGTACCTGACACTGTTGGTATTGATTTAATACTTGTTTAATGAACGAATTACAAGCAAATAAACACATAGATGGTTATTTATCCAAGGGATTTATTTGATATGTTTGAATAAGACAGTTCATTAACTATTTGACAAACATCAGTGTTAATGTAAGGGCTAGGATTAAAATCAAAATATTAGGAATGATTTTATTAATAATTTAAAAATAAACATGCCAATCAACATTGAGAAGCCAAGCTTAAAACCATGTGGAAATAGTACCGAGCAAACAAAATGCCAGCAAGGGCCAAAGTTGCGGTGGATCAGGAATTGACACCTCTGCAGAGCAAGTCAAACGGTAAGAAGCGATTTGAGCAAAAGTGAAGAATGAGATGCTACATGAAGAGAGACGGAGAGAAGATGTAGAGAAATACCAGATGACTTTCCCTTGTCCCCTGAACTTGGAACTACTTCTTACATGTGGGTTTTGTGAGTTTCCCTAGTATGTTTTCAGTAAAGGTAGTTGGAGAGTTTTTGTTTCTTTCAACAGATATCGTCTATTTGGTAAAAATTGAGAACGTTCCATAGTTTGTGAAATTTGGCCATAATTAAGGAAATGGCTTCAAGCATCTTTTTGTTCTCAGGGCTGAATACATGACTTGCGTCTCAGGGTCCAATGTCACTTGCTTGTAGAAAAACTAGTCAACAGGGAAGGGTCTGTGCTAGCAAGGGCAGAGGTGTGTGTCTCTTTTTCTGCGCTTATGTTCCCAGTCGGATCATAAGCCCAGTTTATACTCTGGACATAATGTTAGAAGGGGAAATGAGATAAATGGGCTAAAATTCTACATTTATTTTAATGAATTTTAATAGCACTTTTGCTATTCAGGTGGAGCAAAATCATTGAGTGTTTTGTAGGGCATGGTGAAGAATGGATTTTATCTACTCGAAAGGGTACAGGTTAATTTTATGTGTCAACTTGGCTGGGCTAAGGGAAGCTCAGATAGCTGAGTGTTCATCCTTCAAACCCATATCTGAACCTTCTTTATAGTTCCGTTGATCTTCTTATAGTAGTGAGATAGTGTTTTAATGATAATAGTTCTGTGCTGGGTCTTTATACCTGTGAAAACAAGTCATTACGTGGGCCTTTTCTTTTTAAAATATTTTTTTGCTTCTTTGCATGTGTAGTTTCTTATATGTGACCTTATGTAATATTTTACAAAATCAAAAACTTCCTTTTGGTGGATGAAACATTATAATGTTGTGAAAGGGGTATAACAAACACAACATTGGTATTTTATTTGATATTAGTGACTTGACTGAATCTTGAGCTAGACGAGTCATTAGAGCTTGTCTGGCCTCTCAAGATGAGAGCACTCAGGGGGCCCACGACTGGGTGGGTGGTCCTGAAATGGCCCAGCCAGAGAGAGTCGGTCCTGGGGTTGGACACAGGGAGGAGGCCCAGGGGCACACAGCTGGGAGCCACAGGACAGATATCTTGGCAAATCATTGGCAGTTAACACCACTCCGTTTCCAGATAGTGCCAAAGCGAATGGAATACGTGGAACCATTGAAGGAAAAGTTCATAATTTATACTCAGATTAAGAGGAACTTGGTTAAGTCTGTGTGCTATGACTACTTCTGATTTTCAGTTTTCACTCTGACCTTTTATAAACCCCAAGCGACATCCAAATTCAGTGAATTAGAAAATATTCAGACTCTACAAGAGTAAGAGAGTCTATTTTGAACTCATTATTCTTCGTGTGTGGTATTGTGTTCAGGTGAACTTTCCCCTGCCCCAATGAGCGAAC